>JAJJID010000449.1:0-32204 GCA_022204955.1 Macrophomina pseudophaseolina | reverse complement strand
TTTTCTTTCCTTTTTTTTTTCAAGGCCCCATGTTAGCTTGCCGCTAGCAGACTTGAGGGCGCCCTTTTTACAGTCTAATCAGAGAGACTCATTGTACTACTCAACTTTCCCTAGAGAATCCTCGAGCGGCTTTCGGCAGATCGTTGCCGCGCACTTGACTTGAGTCGATGTCTTGCTGGGATGCACCGTTGATCGGACGAAGTTTATCGAGCTGTCAAAGACTTTTGTCAAGGTATTCAAGCTCCCGGATCAAGTCTTGGTAGTCAGGTTTTGTTCCGCCAGTATTTTTCAGGCTGACGACGATCTTCATGATATGCTCACAGACCGTGAGGGCGTCTCCGACCGAGACGCCGAAAGACATGGTCAAAAGGCGGAAAAGGATATCAGACTTCGAGGAGAGGTGCGTCGTCACTACAGCTGTAGCCAAACTAGCTGACTTCTGTGTGCCTTTTTATCAGCTGAGGGGCCTCTGATGTGGAGTCTGAGCGCTAAGGCATGCGGATGCAAGCTAACTGCAGCCCGCAGCCACCACTGGTGGAAGATTGCGAGATATGTCACAAACGGACGATGTCTCAGACTCTGTTCATGCCTGGAGCTGAAATGGGAAGTTTGTAAGGTGGTTCAGATTGTCTTTTTAAGGGAGACGTGCCCACAGTGCATTCTCCATTCAATTTTTGTGCCTTGAAATTGGCTTCTCGGTTCATTTCCCGCCCCTCTCCGGGTTCCTTCCTTACACTATCTCTCGCAGCATTTAAGCTCTTCACGTTAAGCCCTTTCTAGGCACTTTCGTAATGACGCAGAAGAACAGCGGGCCCCACTGCCCTCCACCCTCGATATCCGGCACCGCAATCCTGCCATAACGCGTCTCCTCGGATATCTTCTCAAGCGCCTCATCCACCGCGCTCTCACCCTCGTTTCTCTTCTCACTGCCCAGCTCAATCCTTACATCCCACGGCAACCCAAACTTCTTCCGCTCCTTCTCCACCGTCGCCAACATCTTCTGCACCACCCCATCATTCTCCCCAGCCTCGATCGAGCACGTCGAATACACGACCCTGCCACCAGCCCTCACCGCTCGCAACGCCGTCATCAAAATATCTGCCTGTAGCTTCGCCAACCCCTTAGAGCTCCCCTTCCGCCACCGCGCCATCTCATCCGCAATACGGCCGCCGGCCGCCGCTTTTACATGCGCGCGAATAATATGCCGCTCCGACGAGCACGGCGCGTCCAGCAGGACCTTGTCGTAGCCCCCCGCACCCAGCGGGAGCTGCGTGACCGCTCTCACGTCAGCAGCATCCAAGCGCAGGACGCGGACGGCGTTGGTGGCGAAGAGCGCGCTGGGCAGGTAAGCGCGCAGGTTGTTGGCGAGGCGCTTGTTGCGGGCAGCGTCGACCTCGTTGGAGTGCAGGCAGCCTGTCGGCGCTTCTGGACGGGGCGAGGGCGACGATGCGTGCAGCTGCGGGAAGATGGTCTGGGCCAGGGCGACGGACTTGCCGCCGGGGGCGGCGCAGAGGTCGAGGACGCGGTCGCCGGGCTGGACGTCGAGCATGTGGGCGCCGAGGGCGGAGGCAGCGTCCATGTTCCAGTGGGTCATGAGCTGCCGGCTTAGGTCGGAGGGGGTAGAGGTGGGTTGCGGGGGCGGGAAGAGGAAGTTGTCGTCTTTGGTGTTTTTGCCGGCGCTCTCGTTTTCTGGTGCTGGCGTGGTAGGGGGCATGCGCTCCAGAAGCAATATCCGTGGCGGTGTGAGGGCGGCGCCCGCTTCTACGTCTGATGGTAGCTTCGGAAGCTCTATTGGCCGTAACTCTTCTGTCGATATGGCCGCGAGTACCTTGTCGACTTCCGGGCGCGGCACGTACTGATTTACGAGGGCGGCATAGCGAGTTGGCTTTGAGAGAGCCGGGTAGAGTGAGTCATGCCACCTCTCGTGGCCCCAATTTGAAGGAGAGGCGTAATTAGAATGGAAAGCCGCTACTGTTGCATCGAGATGCTTGCGATCAGCCTTGGTAGGCATGGTGGTAGCCCGAAAAGAGTAAGAGTTTTGGCACGAGCAATTTGCGGGGTGCTTTGATAGGCCGCAATAACTACTAACGGCGCAGCTAGCTTTACCCTGCAAGAGCCGTGCAATCAAGTCGGAGCCTAGGATACCTTGAATCAAGTCAGGTGCTGTGTGGTGAGGTCCATTTGAAGTGCCTGAAGACGCATGAGAAGAACTGCTCAATTTGTGCGCTAATCCATATTTAGTAGCCATAGCCGAGACCCTGTCCTCTGCCTGCGCATTGTCCTACACAGTCAGCGTGATTAACGCTGAGTTTCTTCGCACTGATCGGCAGGAAAGGTAGAGCCATGTGCTGAGAGTGATTTGGGTGTATAGCTACGCCCTACAGAAGTAGGCCTCAGACCAGCCGCGATATTCTCTGTGAGCGTATGTCATCTTCGACACAAGCCTTTGGCGGCGTGAATCAGTGAATAAGACAGGACAAGTTTGCAGAGAGCGATCATATCGAAGAGTAATGCGGATCAGGCCTAACCACGTGATATTGTGTGCAGTTGTGAATGGGAAAGGCTGGCAAGGGAGAAGGTTAGTTTGCGGGTTGACTTATAGCAGCGAGACGCGTCTCGTTCAGCTGCCACGGGGGAGCTGACAAGGGTACCCAAATCACATGAGGCCAGCTGAGCTCAAATAGTGTAAGCGAGAAGCCAAGCACTGCCTCAAATATGAAGACCTGGCGCTATCATAGGTCACCGCTGGATAGATAGCAGTGAAGACGGACTGGCTGGCTGTGAACAATACCACCTGGCCGTCGGCCGGCGCAGCCCCGCCGTCTTTCCGACCGCCCTCGGCTATGCATGGCCCAAGCTGGTTGCCCTGCCCTGGCTCTTTGTTTGTCGACGCCGACTTCCGCTTCTTCAACCGCGCAACGATGCGCTGGCCTTGGTCGAGCTCCGACGATGACCAGGAACGGCCGAAGCGCCCCGTATCGAAATGGAATGAGAATCTCAACGCCATTGACTGGCAGCACTACACGGAGCCGCGCCAGCTCATTCCCACCATCCTGCTGACTGCAACAACACTGTTCTTCGTCCGCGTCTATAAGTCTTACCTGCGCCGCATACCCAGCGTAGAACACATCAAGCCCTCCTTCTTCCGACAGCGCAGCCTTTTTGGCACTGTAACGAGAGTGGGCGATGCGGACAACTTCCACCTTTTCCACACACCGGGCGGGAGGCTAGCAGGCTGGGGATTGTTGCCAGGCCGGAGGGTGCCTACGAAGCGGGAGGATTTGGCAGCAAAGACTGTAAGATATGCGCGCGGAAGCGCCTCCACAAAGCCTGCCTCAACAGCCCTAACCCGGCGAATAGATACATATCCGCATCGCCGGCATTGACGCTCCCGAGCTTGCCCACTTTGGCCGGCCCGCTCAGCCTTATTCCCAAGAAGCGTACGACTGGCTGAAGAACTACATCCTCAACCGACGCGTCCGCGCGTACATCTACCGCCGCGACCAGTACGATCGCGTCGTGGCATCGGTCTACATTCGGCACATGCTGTTGAGGAAAGATGTGGGACTGGAGATGCTGAAGGCTGGATTGGCTACAGTGTATGAAGCGAAGACGGGCTCGGAATTCGGGGACCTTGAACAAAAGTACAGGGACGCAGAGGCACAGGCAAAGAAGAGCAAGGTCGGGATGTGGGCGCAGCCCTCACTCCTGGGACGCTTCTTTGAAAAGTCGAAACAGGAATTGGAGAGCCCACGGGATTACAAGAACAGGATGAAAGCAGAAGATGAGAAACAAGCGCAGCTGAAAGAGGCCAAAGAGAAGCGGCGGGCTAGGAAGTAATTGTTGCGCGCTGCTGGTCGGGGACACGCGCCCTAAACCCTGCGCCAGAGCGTGCGCGCCCACTGCAGGGCTGAATAGCTATACAAATAATGATGACAGTGTGCATATGATAAAGATGATCTCCGCCGCCTCGGGACGGAGGCAGGCAATCGGGATTTGTGGGCATTGGATCGCGCACAAACCAGCAATACTCCAACCGTGCAGCATCGAAGAGTCAGAGCTTTTCGGGCCCTCCAATGGCTCTGCGAGAGCCAGTTGCTGCGGGCATCCCCCAAAGGGCCACGGAAACGCAGCGCTGGAGAACAACACCCCACATGCAAGAGGCAGCGGCGTCGATAGTTGCGTTTTCGCGACTGCATTCTGTGCCGGATGCCATCATTGGCCCCACGAAGCTGTGACAAGCAAAAGTCTGCGGGAGGGGCACAGGGCCTGCATGACGACCGATAGCGCGTCCGATGTTCGGGAAGCCAAAATTTATTTCCTCCTTGGCCCGCACCGACACCATCGTAGGCGCAATCGCGGAGCAACCGCTTATTTCTTGACTCATTCTGCGCTCAACCAACCTCTTCCTCTTCTTCTATCCTCCCCCAACCACTGAGCCAACAAACACCACATCTCCGCGAATGCGTGCTGCTGTGACTATCTTCACTTCTCAGGTATGTGCCAGTCCACCGCGCTGAGCAGAGAACCCCCGAGCCCGCCCGCAATCAAACGCGCCCTGCCCCGCGCGAGATGGGACGAAAAACACCTCGCCGATCTGTGGGCGAAGGGCAAAAATGCGCTGGTGACCCGGAAGCTGACAATTTTTTTTTCTTGCTGCAGGACTACATCTCTGGTGCGAACTAGATACTGCCGCTTGCTGCCGTTGCTGTGACTAACCACCGTCATGCAGACCACCTGTGGAAGGCCTCGATCAACTAAAGCGTCTTCCACACCGCCAAACCCGCTTTCCCCAACCATTGACGCTTTGTCCGAGCTTGTCGGCCATTCAGTGCAGCAATTTCAATAACGTCACCGCCGACAGAGGGCTGCCCGAACCCTCGGCCCGCCTTATCACTTATCGGCGCGTTAGTTTTTGCTTCGCGCGCTGCGAGCTTGGTGCAAGCCATTCCTTAGCCTTCTCGCTCACACGCCAACCGCAACCCCTCAACTTCCTTACAGTTGAGGCTTGAAGAGGCTCAACTGGCCCCACCTCCCCCACCGAACTTCCACCTTCAATGGCTTTGTCCGGTCGGCTGGCGCGTCGTGCGCCCAACCTCCTCCGCCAATGCCGCGTTGGAGCTACCCCGGTCTCTACCCGCTGCTTCACCGCCAGCGCCACCTCGCCGCTGGTCTCCCTGAGGAAGGGCCAGACTGCTCGCGTCGAGACCCAGCAGCTTCGTGCTTTCTCCAGGATCGCCGCTCTTCGTTCGAGTACCGAGGCTCCCAACGCCCAGGCCTACCTCAACAGCGGCGCCATTGCAGGTGCTAGGGACCTTGTGGACGTCAAGAAGGTGCTAGTTATTGGCAGTGGCGGTCTTAGTATTGGTCAAGCTGGAGAATTCGATTACTCTGGTAAGTTATCTCTCTGCAGTGAAGACACTGAGTCGAGGCCAATGATTGTTCAACACCATTGAGCCTCAACGGAAGCCCCAGCGCTCTGGTGAAGTTTCCATACGAGATGCGTTGCTAACTCGTTTCGTCTACAGGCTCACAGGCACTGAAGGCTTTGAAGGAAGCCGGCGTGTTCTCGGTTCTCATCAACCCCAACATCGCTACCATCCAGACCTCCCACGTCCTCGCTGACGAGATCTACTACCTGCCTGTCACTCCGGAATATGTTACCTATGTCATTGAGAAGGAGAGGCCTGATGGAATCTTCCTCAGCTTTGGTGGTCAGACTGCTCTGAACCTGGGTGTCCAGCTGAACAAGATGGGCGTTCTGGAGCGCTTCAACGTCAAGGTTCTGGGAACCAGCATCAAGACCCTGGAAACGAGTGAGGATCGCGACCTTTTCGCCAAAGCCCTTGGTGAGATCAACATCCCCATTGCTGAGTCGATTGCCGTCAGCACCATCGACGAGGCCCTCGACGCTGCAGACAAGGTTGGATACCCCATCATTGTCCGTGCTGCCTATGCTCTGGGTGGTCTCGGCTCCGGCTTTGCGAACAACAGGGAGGAGCTCAGGAACTTGGCCGCCCGCTCCTTGACTCTGTCGCCCCAGATCTTGGTCGAGAAATCGCTCAAGGGATGGAAAGAGGCCGAGTACGAGGTTGTCCGTGATGCCAGCGACAACTGCATTACGGTCTGCAACATGGAGAACTTCGATCCTCTCGGTGTACACACCGGTGACAGTATCGTCGTTTCGCCCAGTCAAACCTTCAGCGATGAGGAGTATCACATGCTTCGTTCCGCCTCGATCAAGATTGTCCGCCACCTTGGCGTCGTTGGCGAGTGCAACGTCCAGTACGCTCTGCAGCCTGATGGCCTTGACTACAGGGTCATTGAGGTCAATGCCCGTCTGTCTCGTTCTTCCGCCCTCGCCTCTAAGGCTACCGGCTACCCCTTGGCCTACACTGCTGCCAAAATCGGCCTCGGACACACTCTCCCTGAGCTCCCTAACGCTGTCACCAAGACTACCACTGCCAACTTCGAGCCCAGTTTGGACTACATCGTCACCAAGATGCCCCGCTGGGATCTGAGCAAGTTCCAGAATGTCAAGCGCGACATTGGTAGCTCTATGAAGTCTGTCGGTGAGGTCATGGCTATTGGCAGGACCTTCGAGGAGTCTTTTCAGAAGGCTTGCCGTCAAGTCGACCCCAAGTTCTTGGGTTTCCAGGGCGACAAGTTCGATGACCTGGACGACGCCCTTGCCAACCCTACTGACAGGAGATGGCTCGCCGTCGGCCAAGCCATGTTCCACGAGGGTTACAGCGTCGACAGGATCCACGAACTCAGCAAGATTGACAAGTGGTTCTTGCACAAGCTGCAGAACATTGTTGACTGCACAAACGAGCTCAAGGACATTGGCAGCCTCTTCGGTCTGAAGAAAGAGATCATTTTGAAGGCTAAGAAGCTTGGTTTCTCCGACAAGCAGATCGCCCTTGCCGTCAACAGCACCGAGGACGAGGTTCGTGCCCGCAGGAAGAGCTTCGGCATCACTCCCTTTGTCAAGAAGATCGATACTCTGGCCGCTGAGTTTCCCGCTGACACCAACTACCTGTACACCACCTACAACGCCTCCTCTCACGACGTCACCTTCGATGACCATGGTGTTGTCGTACTTGGCAGCGGCGTCTACCGTATCGGTAGCTCCGTCGAGTTCGACTGGTCTGCTGTCATGGCCACTCAGGCCGTGAGCAGGCTCGGCAAGAAGACTGTCATGATTAACGTAAGTATGAATTTTTCTTTTTGGCTGGGTCGACTGGACGCACCTGCCTTCGGGTTCGAAGAGCCCCGCACAGTCCTTCCGAATCAATTCAGACAATCTCCCAACCTGTATCCCTCCTCAATGTATCCCTCTTCCCCTCACCACTCTTTCAATTCCTCCTCTTCAGTCTCTACGGCAAAGCTAGCACAATGGCGGTTGAGGTTGCTACCGTCCTGCAATTTGTTCTCTTCCTTACCTGGTCCTGCCTGAGCAACACGCCCTTCACTGCGAAGAATCCCCTCTTCGCTCGGTTCTTCACAAGTCTGGTCGAGCTTGAAGCTTCAGCCTCTGCAGCCTCCCTTTCGTTCTGCGATGGTCTCACTGAGGTGCTGCAATCTGCCGACCCCCCTTCCCTCCAGTTCTTCAAGAGCCTGCCCACGGATTCCCTGTCACGCTGGGGTGTTTATGTCCTCGTTCTGGAGAAATCTGGATGTCGACCTAGGCTATACATTGGCAGTGGAACAAATTCCTGCGGAGGTGTCAGGAGCCGGCTCAAGCAGTATGACGATGGGCATCTCATCCCAAATTACGTCCAAGCCGCCCTGAAAGAAAGGTACAAGATTGTTCACAAGGGCCTGCTCTGCTGGATCCCGTTCCCACCTGCTTCTATACGTCCTGTCAGCCGCCTCCTCTGTGTTGCTCTCGAAGCTTCATTGACCTACGTGTTCTCAGCAATGAGGAAGGCCAATACGAATCGAGACATGGGTCGAACGACTTTGTGGGATCCCACCATGCTGGAGTACGATGGCCTGTGTTCACACTGCTCCTTGAATGAGGCTATCCTCGGCGAGTTTGACCTCTCTCCAGATCAATTGGAAGCCCAAGCGATCGAGAGAGAGAAGAAGCGTCGAGCTCTGAAGGCCCAGAACGTCACCAACCACCACTACAAGCAGATGGAAGTCAACTACGACGATTACATGACCAAATCAAAGGAAAGAGTGGCGAGATCGAGGGCGAACAATCCGGGACGAGACAAAAAGCGCCAGGCAGACCGCATCGAAAAGGCCCGGGCAGAGCAATCCTTCCACTGCGCCACCTGCAACCTCTCCTTCGGCATGCGGCAAGTCCTGGATTTCCACAATAAAACTGCCAAGCACCTCCGGAAGGTTACGGAGGACGATGATACCCCCTTCAAATGCATCCCCTGCAACCTCGCCTACCACAATCAGAGCAACCTCAACCGCCACTACAAATCGCAACGCCACATCAACAACGTTGCGGCCGAGTCAAGCCCTGAGCTTGACTAGGCCACCATCACCACCACCCGTTTCCTTTTGCTATATGGCTCTTACCGCCCGCATCTATGCTACCACCAACTTTCATTTGTCACCACTCAGCCCCTGATGTATCCACAACAACTACATATGCTGATTCAACTACTATCTTGCAGTACAACCCCGAGACCGTGTCCTCAGACTTTGATGTTGCCGACAGGCTCTACTTTGAAGAGCTGAGTTACGAGCGTGTGATGGATATTTATGAGCTGGAGACTGCCAGCGGTGTTGTGGTCTCCGTGGGAGGCCAGCTCGCGCAGAACATTGCTCTCAAGCTCCAAGAGGCTGGCAAGGCCAAGGTCCTCGGCACTGATCCTAACGACATTGACAAGGCTGAAGACAGGCACAAATTCTCGCAGATTCTGGACTCCATTGGGGTTGACCAGCCCAAGTGGAAGGAGCTTACTTCCTTTGAGGAGGCCAAGAAGTTCGCTGAGAGCGTGGGCTACCCCGTGCTCGTGCGTCCCAGCTATGTGCTCTCCGGTGCCGCCATGACTGTCATCCGCACTGAAGGAGAGCTGGAGGAGAAGCTCACGGCTGCCAGCAACGTTTCTCCTGACCACCCCGTCGTTATCACTCAGTACATCGAGGGCGCGCAGGAGATCGATGTCGATGCTGTTGCGAGCAATGGTCAGGTCCTCGTCCACGCTGTCAGTGAGCACGTTGAGAACGCTGGCGTTCACTCTGGCGACGCTACGCTCGTCCTCCCTCCTGTCAACCTCGACAAGAAGATCCTTGAGCGTTGCAAGGAGATCGCTGACAAGGTCGCCAAAGCCTGGAACATCACTGGCCCCTTCAACATGCAGATCATCAAGGCCGATAACCCTGAAAGCGACGAGGCTTCTCTCAAGGTTATCGAGTGCAACCTCCGTGCTTCTCGCTCGTTCCCCTTCGTCAGCAAGGTCCTCGGCACCAACTTCATCGACGTTGCCAGCAAGGCTCTCCTTGGCCGTGACGTTCCTGAACCGGTTGACCTTATGGCTGAGAAGCGTGACTATGTCGCCACCAAGGTGCCCCAGTTCTCGTGGACCCGTCTTGCGGGTGCTGACCCGTACCTTGGCGTCGAGATGGCCAGTACTGGCGAGATGGCTTGCTTTGGTAAGGACCTGGTTGAAGCCTACTGGACCTCCGTTCAGTCCATGATGAACTTCCGCGTGCCTGAGCCTGGTGAGGGTTTACTCTTCGGTGGAGATATCACCAAGCCTGAGCTCGCCAAGATCGTCGACTACCTCGCCCCGCTCGGCTACAAGCTCTTTGCCGCCAACAACGAGGTCAAGAATCACCTCGAGCAGGCCTCCAAGGATGGCAGCGTCTCCGTCGAGGTTATCGAGTTCCCCAAGGAGGACAAGCGTGCCCTGCGTGAGGTCTTCCAGAAGTACGACATCCGCGGGGTATTCAACTTGGCTAAGACTAGGGCTACCAGCTTGGTGGATGAGGACTACGTCATGCGTAGGAACGCCGTCGACTTCGGTGTCCCGCTCTTCATGGAGCCCAAGACCGCTCTTCTGTTCGCTCAGTGCTGTAGCGAGAAGCTGCCGCGTAAGGAGGGCATCCCGAGCGAGGTCAGGAAGTGGAGCGAGTTCATTGGCGGCAAGCTTTTGTAGAGCACTCCGAATTTTCTCATCACTTTTGCTTTTTCCTTGGTCTCAACGTATGAGTTCAGCGGAAAATTCTCTATTGTAGTTCCTTTTCTTTTCTCGGTGGATCATTGCGTTTTGCGGGTCTATGGCTTTCCTATATGCCCCTGAATTTCTTGAAATGGGTGGAGATGCGTCGGTAAAATGTGGATAAAGATGATATTCCGCCGGAAAGTGGAAAAGATAAGACAATTGTACTGATTTGATCAAGTCTGCCTCCGATCATTCTGACTGTGACTGCTATGCCGGATAGTCACCTGCGCACGGAGCTCCCGCCAGGACTGTATGCATTGCTCAATTATTTAATAAGTGAGGCAGCAACAATTTCCTCCAGAGCCGGGTGAAGGAGAGGGCCAAATTTGCCCGATTGACCGGCTGGTAGAGTCAACAGGGAAAAAGGTGAGGCTGGTCACGTTGTATGTACAGTCCCCCACAGAAAGTTCATTGGGCAGTTAAGCGAACACGTGCTCTTGCTTAGTATATTAACTCCCGCTAGTATATAGTCCGCTAACTGTGCGACTCGTCCAGCTTTCTCCCATCCGTTCCTCGTGCTAGAAGTTGACAGGATGCGGAGGGAGGTGCTGGAGGTTCATCAAGCGGCGCCGAAGGAGACCATCGCAGCGAGTCTGATCCTCTCGAGGACCTTCTTAACAACACGAAACAAGACCGAGCTCTACTCTTTTAGCGACCTAAGTCACCTACCTCCTCACTTCCCACTAATTCAAACCTAAGCAGAGATTCCGACATGGCGCCTGTACATACATACGTGCCGTGATGTATGCGCTGGCTTTTCTGGCACTGCCACGGCTCATTTCGCTTACCTTCTCTCCCCCGCCCGCACGCTCGAATCACCCCTGCGGCCAACAAACGACGTCGACGCGTATCCTGCTGCCTGCCTTGAATGTATGCCACCAAAATGCTCAAAGTAGAAGCGACCGATGGGGCTTGCATGCGGAGGAGGCTGCATAGCGTGCGTCGGCTCGCGCCTCCTTCGTCGGTTTTTCGCTACGCAGCGCCAATCAGAGCTCGCGAAATGGAGCTGCCTGTAGGCCATTTGCGGCGGTCCGCTTTCTTCGGGGCCAGGAATAAGCGCGCGAGCGAGCTTCGGGAGCGAAGCTTGGCAGGGGAAGGGCCTCTCAGAGTTTGAGGAATGGGGTTGCCTGGTGTGTGGGTGCTTGGCGGGGCCGGTTGGCTTGTATATCCGCATGCCCGATCGGGCGAAAGTGGGCGCGGGGGTTTGTTTTCGGTTCGTTGTCGTCTGCGGCGGGGTACAAGTTTTGCATCATGCGGGAAATTAAAAAAAAAAAAGCTGCGGACATTAGATTGTTTAGCGGGCAGAGACGGAAGAGGAGGGGGGTATAGTTCTAGTGTGTAGGGCTTTCACCCCACCGCCCGTCATCGCGGCTAGCCCGATGCGGTAATCGCGGTTGGGGGACAGGCCGGACGATGTGTGTCTAGTCGTCGCCGCTGCGCGTGATGCGTCGTTTTTCTCACTCTTCTTGTTGCTGCTTATCTGTGTTGCGGGGAGAATCTGGTCGTGGGCCTTGCCTTCCCTAATTCCCCCTTTGATGGCGGTGGACGCTTGTGCTCGTCACGGGCCGCTGCTGGCGCGTCGAATCCTGCTGCCTTGGAATCTCAGACGCCATTGTGCACGCCTTCGGCTCCGGGCAGCACGGGCCGGAACGCCCATTGGAGAATTCGGTAGGTGTCATGTCAGCAGCAGGGAAAGGGAATGGTAGGTGAGCAGGGGTGTAAGGTTACGAGGTTGTGGTCTGACTCTTTTTCGATGCCTCAGTATCCGGAAGTGGAACAACGGTCTATTCGCAGGAACATCTATATAAGTCTCGGTCTGGTTGCCACCGTAACCTGAGGACAGAAACTGTGCAGTGCTCAGGCAACATTTCGGCAAACCTCGTCACCGTCTTCTTTCACCTCATTTACCTTCTCGCAAGAGACAATCCACCACATCCCCTCTCAGCGACTTCTAACCAACCCACCAGGCTGAGAAACCAGCCGCCGCTGCCCATCCTGGCAGTCAGCCTCGCCTACGGCCTCTCACTGACGCCTCACCCCCTCGACCACACCTCCCCCTCCCGCGAGACAGCTCCATCTCCCCAAGCTACGACCATGAGCGAAACCGAACATCAATCCACCACCAAAGCCAGAGACGCCGCCGAAAAAGATAGCCTCTACTCCCGCCAGTCCGTCGACACACTCCCGCGCTACACTGAGCAAGTGGAGACAAGCCAACAAAGGTGGGACAATCTCCCTCCCTCCCTCCCTTCCCATCTCCGCTAGCTAGTTGTGCTAAATCTTCTTTCTAAAGCGCACCCGCTAAGCACAAATCCAAACTCTCGTCCGCCGTAGACCACGTCAAAGCGAAGATGAGCCGTGAGCCAGACACGCCCGAGAGGGCGGCGGAGAAGGCGAAGAGGGAGGAGGAATACAAGCGACTAGGGTTGGGAGGGAGGACGAAAGGCGGCGTGGGCGGGATGAGCTGGAGTGGCTGAGGCTGTGAGAAAAGGCGTCAATTTCGATCGTTTCTGTTTGAAGCTTCCCTGCTCCGGTGGGCTTGTTGGAGAATGATTAAGAACGCGATGGTACGGCTGGAATCCGGGGTATCAGATTTTAGGATAGCAGGATAGAAGTTGCTTTTTTCTCCTCTCTCTCTCTTTCTCTCCTTTTTTTTTCTGTTGATTGAGGAGCTCTCCTCTAAAATTTTGGTTTCTCATCATAAAGCAATATCTAGCCCAGTCAGCTCACAGGACAATTTGGTGAGCCTCGCTCAAGACGATAATGATCGATTCTGAAGGCTGGCATTCATTTTCGTCTGTCTTCTTCGTCTTCCTCGTCCTCAAGACCCCCCATTACAGTGATTCAGACTTTCTTGTCTTGCAGAGACTTTGTGCCCGTGAGGCCATGGTCCGCTTACAGCGCACAGGCGCCTCGGCGCATCGTGATGTTGTTTTAGCCTGTCTGGGACACATTGATATATCTTGCCGTACATGGTATTCAGTAGTAATCTTGCTTAGAAGTTGACTTTGAAGGTACGACCACTGGCCGTCTTCCTCTCCTTCTCCTCCGTCTCGGGCCTGGCTCTGCGCAGAACTGCAATATGTTAGTGAATACGAGAATGACCATACATTGTTTCCTTGACGTACCCTGGAGGAAGTCGGCAGTACGTCTCCGCATTCTCGAGTGGATGTAGGCCTTGGAAGCCTTGATGTGATAGTGGAAATAGTCACGGAAGGTCTGGATATGAGAGATGACCTCGTAGCGGCGCTGGAGCGTCAAGTGCCTTGGGAAAAGGACTGGATGAATTAGCATCAGGGACTGGAGATATTAGACGATGACATCATACCAAAGGTAATGTATCCAACGTCTCCCTTCTGGGCTTGAGCGACCTCGGGCTGGCCCTGGAGCTCAAGCGGGGCGTCGTTTCTAAACAGAACCTGGGGTGCGTTCTGGATTGCCCGCCTTCTTGCATCGACGAATTCCTAGGCGAGAGATTCAGCATTTCCGCTCGCGTAGCACATACGAGCATGTCCAAGCATACCTGAAGGAAGACCTTGCCGAAGATACGGTCCGTCTCCTCCTTGAACACGGTGCTGAAAATGACCGTGACTCTGTCGAAGCTGGCCTTAATGTAGATAGCCTCCTCCTCGCGGTAGTGGATAGCGCGGACCTCGCCGCCCTCCTTAACGCCGGCCGGGGCGGACTCGGAGGTATACTTGGACGCTTCCTCTTGCAGAGCGGCGAACTCGTCGAAGGCCTGCTCGAAAGGCGCGGCCATGGCGTTGCGCTTCAGCAGTGAAATGCGGCGGACCAGGTCATCGCGGGCCTCTGTGCAGGCAGCAGTGTATCAGCAACAGCATCCCCCAATTGCCGTGGTCTCCGAGCTACCCGTACCTTGCTCGGCAGGCAGATTCTCGAGGTCGACCTGGATTGAGAAATCATAGCCGGACTCCGGAGTCACAATGTACGGGCCATACTCGCGCTCCAGCACCTCCTGTGCTCCGTACTTGAGCAGCTCCTGGAAGCAGCGCACGGCGATGGAGATGACGATCTTGGACTTGGATTCGGGGGTGGAGATGTGAAAGGTCACGCCGTCGAAATCGGAAACGATCTGGTCGATGGAGACGGGGGCGGCGCTGGTGCAGCGTCAGTAACACAGCTGGGCGGACATGGAAGTTGGCGGGGGTGCTCCGGGGGCTCGGGGCAGCGGCATTGGGCAGGAGGAGCGTACCCCGAGAAGCGGTCGTTGAGCAGCGACTCGATGAGGACGTTCTGGTAGTCGAGGAGCAGCATGGCGGGCGGGCGGGCGGGGAAGTCTGGTGGTGGAGGTGGAGGGATGCGAGCTCCGCGGGGGGTGGATGGGCGGTGGTGATGGAGCAGCAGCAGTCAGGCTGTGGTCCGCCCTACGGGTGCCAAGAACGTGGGGCTTCGGCCGCGCCTGATCGCCGCTGGCCAGCCGCCAAAAAGTCGGCCGCCTCGAAAAAGTTGCGACCAGCTGCAGACCACGACCAATTCCCCCCAAAATGGTCAAGTCCTACGTGTAGGTCCTCCAGACTCCGCCCTCAGCGTCGCCCGCTCCCAGCTAACCCGACCAGCAAGTATGAGCACTCGCAGACCTTCGGTGTTGTGAATTCTGCGACTTCCAATGTCGTCTGGACTGCCGAGACCGCCGCAGCAGCTCGCAGCACTGGCGCCGGCCGTGCCTACGTCGCCGCCAACGAAGAGGTCCTTTGCTGGGATGTGAAGAAGGGCGAGCTGCTTAGCACCTGGCGCGACAGCTCCTGTTCCGCCGAAGTCACCCAGATTGCCCAGAGCAAAACCGATCCCGATGTCTTCGCCGTTGGCCACGCAGACGGCAGCATTCGCGTCTGGGATTCTCGCTCCTCGTCTCTGATCATCAGCTTCAACGGCCACAAGTCGGCAATCACTACGCTCGCATTCGACGACTCCGGCGTGCGCCTAGCCAGCGGTTCCAAGGATACGGACATTATTGTGTGGGATTTGGTCGCTGAAGTTGGCCTTTTCAAACTGCGTGGGCACAAGGATCAGATTACTGGCCTGACATTCCTGCAGGTTGGCGCCGCTTCTGGCGATACGGAAGATGAGGCTGCTGCCCCTGCCGTCGGCGACGAAGGCCCAGTCTTTCTCTTGTCAACAAGCAAGGATGCTCTGATCAAGATCTGGGATGTCAACACACAACACTGCATAGAGACTCACGTTGCCCAGGCCAATGGCGAGTGTTGGGCCATGGGACTCTCTCCGGATGGCAACGGCTGTATCACGGCAGGCAACGATGGCGAAATCAAGGTGTGGACCATCGACCAGGAAGGTCTACGTACGCTTGCCAGGCAGGTCGGCGAAAATGCGGAGGCAGAGTTTTTGTCGGAACGTGGCACATTGTACCGCTCTGGGAAGGACAGGACCATAGGCATCAGCTTTCACCCTAAGATGGACTACATCGCCATCCATGGTTCGGAAAAAGCTGCGGAATTGTGGCGCATCAGGTCGGATGAGGAGGTGCAGAAAAGCCTAGCTAGAAAGAAGAGGAGGAGAAAGGAGAAGCTCAAAGAGCTGAAGGAGAAGGGTGCTGACGTGGACATGGCGGATGCTGACGAGGAAGACCTCTCCACAGCCAACGTTGGGGACATTTTTGTTCCCTATGTCATCGTCCGCACTGGAGGCAAGGTCAGATCCGTGGACTGGGCGCGGGGGAGCTCCAAAGCGCTGCAGCTCATAGTATCCACTACTAATAACCTACTCGAGGACTACACCATCCCGACCAAAGAACGCACGAAGAAGGCCTCCAAGGACGAACCGCCGGAATACTCCCGGTCCTACTCCGTTGAACTTCCGGGACACAGGTCTGATGTGCGCGCCTTGTCTCTGAGCTCCGATGACCGCATGTTAGCATCTGCCTCGAGTGGAAGTCTCAAAATCTGGAATATCCGGACGCAGACCTGCTTGAGGACCCTGGAGTGTGGCTACGCGTTATGCTGCGCCTTCCTACCAGGTGATAAGATCGTTGTGGTTGGTACCAAGAGCGGGGAGCTCGAGCTGTTTGACATTGCTTCATCACAGCTCGTCGACACTGTGCAAGCACACGAAGGCGCAATATGGACGCTGGATCTCCATCCAGATGGTAAGTCTGTGGTCTCAGGCAGTGCAGACAAAACAGCAAAATTCTGGAACTTCGAGATCGTGCAGGAGGAGATTCCTGGAACGAAGCGGACAACACCGAAGCTTAAGCTCGTACATGCCCGAACGCTGAAGGTGAATGACGATATCCTAAGCCTCTGCTTCTCCCCCGACTCTAGGCTTCTTGCAGTAGCCACCCTCGATAACACTGTCAAAGTGTTTTTCGTTGATTCGCTGAAACTCTTCCTGAACCTTTACGGCCACAAACTCCCAGTTCTTAACATGTCGATATCAACCGACAGCAAACTCATTGCAACCTGCAGTGCGGACAAGAACGTGCGTCTCTGGGGTCTAGACTTTGGAGACTGTCACAAGGCTTTCTTCGCACACACAGACAGCATTATGCAAGTAGCTTTCATCCCCCACCCTGTCTCAAGAGAAGAGAACCACTTTTTCTTCAGCGCCAGCAAGGACCGAACGATCAAGACCTGGGATGGCGACAAGTTCGAGCAGATCCAGAAACTCGAAGGGCACCATGGCGAGATCTGGGCCATGGCCGTCGGCAGAACGGGCGACTTCGTCGTGACTGCCTCGCACGACAAGAGCATCCGCGTGTGGACGCAGAGCGACGAACCCATCTTCCTCGAAGAAGAGCGTGAGCGCGAGCTCGAGGAGCTCTACGAGTCCACGCTCGCCGCCAACCTCGACGGCGACAACGCCGACGGCGAGAAGGACGAGGAGGTTGGCGCCGCCACCAAGCAGACGATTGCCACCCTCACTGCGGGCGAGCGCATAATGGAGGCCCTTGAGCTCGGCCTCGTCGACCTAGATGTCGTTGAAGCGTGGCGCCTCCAAAAGGCCGCCAACCCCTCCGCCAACATCGCGCCCCCGCAGCGCGACCCCCTTTTTATGGCCCTCGGCGGCATCTCTGCCGAGCGCCACGTGCTGAACACCATTGCGAAAATCCCCGCTGCGTCCCTGCACGACGCTCTCCTTGTCCTGCCTTTTAGCGCTGTGCCCGGCCTGTTTAGGTTCATCCGCCTGTGGGTCCAGCGGCAGTGGAACGTGCCGCTCGTCTGCCGCGTGCTGTTCTTCATGCTGCGGACACACCAGCGGCAGATTGTTGCGAGCAGGGAGCTGAAGACGCTGCTCGAGGGAATGAGAGGAGACTTGAGGGATACGTTGGGCGGTCTGAAAGACATGATGGGGTTCAATGCGGCGGCGTTGAAATTTGTGGGGAGCAGAGCGGAGAGCGGGAAGGTCGTTAGGGTTGAGGATGTCGAGGAGGTGGTTGAGGAGAAGGCGAAGGGGAGGAAGAAGAGGGCGTTTGTGGATGTGGCATAAGCCTATTTATGTGTGTTATTTGGATTGTGGGAGAGGGATACTCAGAAAAAAAAAGATGGCGTCAAAGATGGGGGACTTGGTCTTATGGAAATGATATCTTGTATTTTCCGTGTAATTGGATGTTGATTCTGTCTGGTGGGTGGTTCATTCTATTCGGGGTGGTATAAAATAAGAGCATGTGCTTATTTTACCTGAGCCTGCCATCATCCCTATCGTCTAGGTGATGTAGCGCTGTGAATATGTATATCCAGAAAAAGAAAAATTCACGAGGCGGAGGTTCCCATGACAGACGGCACTGAAGCAACGCTATACATAACGAAGAACCATAGAAGATTCTGCCAATCGCCTCAACCTCTGGCGCACAAAGAAGGCAATCTAAAAAGGCGATGACCGAAAAGGAAAGAAAAAAGGGATAAGAAGAGTATACGAAAAAAAAGATAAGGGAAAGAGGAAGTAAAAAGGGTTGTATGTTGCGAAGTGTATAACAGACGACCAAAATCACGAGCGGCCTTAGACGGCAATGCGCAGGAGAAGCCCTCTCCTCGGACCACGTGAAGGCCACTTGAGGGCCATTTTATTTTTTTTTTTTTTGCGATTCAGAAGTATGATGGGTTGTTGCGTGAGACAAGTGATCCGGGTGAGAGTTGAACGCGCAGACCCAGCGAAAGATCCTTGGGGCCACTGGCGACGGCGATACAGCTGGCGTAGTCCAGAGGTGTCGCCGGTGGAAGTGAATAGAGATGCAGAGGTTGTTCAAGTAACGCATGTAGGGGAGGCTGTCGATTGCACTTGGGACTCTTTGGTGTGACGGTCATGAATTAACCGGGCGGCTCCCGCTGTGTGTGCCATATTGAAGCCCTTCTGAATGCCTGATCACCTGGACTTTCCTTCTCTGAAAGCACATAGTAGCGTTTGGTTGGCTCTTTTCAGGTTCGCTTTCCCCGCGAGGCTTCAATGTAGATCTGTCCAGAGTGAAGTGATCTGTCATTGAAAATAACGCACTAATGGGCAGCCCATCCTCACGACGAGCGTGTAAGGACTCAAGTTTTTGCATACTGGATTGGAGGGCCTATGGCCTCGGATGTGTTGATGATTATCATCTTATGGAAACGACGGTAACGTTCACAATCGGTGGGAGGTGGTGCTGCCGGATTCAATCAGTACTATAAGCACTCCATATCCATAATGATGGCTTCCTGGATCCAGGCCGCATAGTTTCTCAGTATGGAAGAGGGGATCGTGGCATTTAATTCAGACGGTTGAGGTTGCAATTTGGGCCGCGCTTTGCCCAATCCGCTCTGATGCACTGTCTCTGTACGCGCTTGAGATGAGACGTTGGGAGGTGAAGTACTGCGGCTGGTGTCTGTAGCGACGGCCACAAGAACATACTTAGCGAGTACCAAGGGCAAGATAGAAAAGACATACTGCCTTGAGCTGCAAAAACTCTTCATCCAATTTATTCCCGCACGCTGTGGTCCCAGTGCCAGGATTTTCGGCCGCAGCGTTCAACTCATTTGGAGTAGCAGCTTGTTATTCTAAGTAAAAGCGACATCAGGTAGGAAGGGATGCGTGCCAAATAAGTCCACCCAATGAAGCAGCATCAAGAAACAAAGTCATTCCGCCCAAGAACGTGGTCTTCGTGAATCCATACGAAGACCAAATCCTCCCCGAAAAACTCCGTCTTCTGTAAACTCCGCAACCACTACTCGCTGCCCATGCTTAGTTAAAGAGAGCCTCTGGATGTATCGTACAGACAAAAGTCCCGCATATATATGCGGAGAGATATGAGGAGAGGAACGAGGTAACGCCCGCCACCAAAGTTCCTCCACCTCATGAAAACTTCCAGCGGTTTCCGCAGACAGTGCATTCGCAGAAAGTCGTCATAGGTTCATCAGCAGACCGGGTCTGAGCCTGGCTGTAGCTGACCTTCTTCTGACCGCATTTGCCGCACGTCAAGCTGGTACTGATACTCCTCTCAGCCTGAGCAACCATAGCCTTATTCATGTTCTCTTTCTCCAAGCGCTCTGCCTCAGCACGGCGCTCCGCAGACATGAGTTCCTCGCTGGACATGGTCACAAACTTCTCCGGCCGGATCTCTCCAGCCAAAACGCGCTTCCGGAGCCCAGGATTGGACTTGTTCTTGAGGTTCTGGAACAACGAGCGCATGCGTTCCTTGTAGGGGGCCGAAGTCTCGGGTTGGTACTTATTGTAGGCAGCGAGCTCGACCTCGCGTGCCACGGCCATGACCGACTTTGGAGCTGCACACGGCAGTTAGCAAGTCGTTTCTAGGCAGCCACAGCGCCAATATGGCGGAACCTACAATCCTCAACCATCAATGCCAGAGCATTGTACATCATCTTCAAGCAATTGTCGCGGGTCTGATTGCCGGTGTGCCTCCAATCCACGCCATCGGTGTCGACGCTGCGCTTGTCCAGCGGGACATTATGCTTGGGCTTGGGCTTTGCGGCGGGGACAGGGGAGGGCGCAGCCTGCGATGCGGGCGATTGGGTGCCGTTCTGCTGCTTCGGGGTGGAAGCGCGGTCGGCGCCGGCCTTCTTCACGTCGGAGCGCCACTTGGAGACGAGCTCGCTGGCCTTCTTGGCGACATTGGGGTCCTTGTGGGTCTTGAGCTTGTTGACGATGATGCCGATCTTGGTGGACCGCAGCAGGTCCTCAGTGGCGTGCACGCCGGTGCGCAGGTCGTCGAGCAGCTTGATCAACGACGAGCCGGGCTCGCCCGTTGCCTGGGCCTTGGTGATGTTGCGGCCAAGAGATTCGACTTCCTTTGCGTCCAGAGGCATGGTAGGCAGGGGCTCGTGGCGCTGTGGCAGGCGAACGCGCGGAGTTACGGAGAGACGTCGGGGTTGCGGGCGGCGGTGTCGCGAACAATGGGCGGGGCGTTGCAGGTTGGATCTTTCTTGGTGGTAAGGTTGGACGTTCACGGCTGCTTCCGCCGCGCTGGCTGATCCGCGGGGCAAGCGCGCGCTAGCGGCTCGCCAGAATGCCTGCTAGCCTCGAAACAACCTCCAGACCCAACGTCAAGCTATCGCGAGCTTCAGCCAAGCGGCTCTATGCCCTCCCGCGTTTGCTCTCTGTAACGACACCCATCTCCCGCAGCTCCCGCACCGCTCTGGATTCCGCGAACCATGGCTGAGAACGCGCCACCCGCTGATGCGCAGGCCAATGCCAGCTCGGAGGCCACGCGCGGCATGCCCTACTACGAGAAGCTACGACGCGACTTGCGCGAGGCCTTGGCCAAGAAGCGCGTGCTCGATGCAGCTCTGGTCAGTCAACGCGCCTTGTGGCCCAGGATTCCGAGTGGACTGACCATATGGGCTGTAGAACACCATTGAAGAGAACATCTTCCGCGCCGAATCGAGCTACCTTGAGGAAACCAGTGCTGGGAATATTGTGAAGGGCTTCGACAACTACATCAAGGGCTCGACAACTTCGACATCTGGCGGAGCTGCCGCAAGCAACGCAGCACGCCGGAAGGCTGCCATCAACGACCAGGATCGCATATTCAGCCGCAGCTCTCAAAGCTTCCTATTGAATGTACGCGCCCTCTGCACGATTTTCCAGAGCTTCCGGTGCATGCTCGTACCGTTATTGGCATTTGCGCGAATTCTTCGTACTGATGGCAAGAAGGACAGCAATAGCTAACACGGCTACTTGTCAGGACTCGCCCGGTCCGACGTCCGCGCAAACAACGCCCTCGCACGCTCCCACGCCAACCTCCTCGTTCCCCGGCGCCAGCAACCATCCGACACCCGGGAGCACTGCCAGCAAGGCCCCCAACAAGAAGCGGCCCTCAGCCAAGGACGATGAGGATACGGATGGGAAACCGAGCAAGAGAGGAAAGATCACGTACGGGAGGGACTAGGCGCTTCGCTTGGAATTGTACAACACGAATTGGCGTTGCGGGGCATAGAGAACATGGCGTTTGGGAGGGCATGCGTGACCATCATCTGCGAGTACGATACCCTGGAAGAGGCAGACAATCAAAAGACTTTGGCTTCGAAGCGAAGAGTAACCCAAGACAACTCGGACCACGGTGATATCATACATCGCATTGCCTGCGGTCCTGATGGATGGAAGCGACATGTGAAAAATGAAGGCTGACGCGTGTGAGGGTCAGAGGGCCGGCGATCCGAACAAGCCGAATGTCTTCGGCCTTGAACCCCAGCCTGCCAATTCCAAATCGACGAAATGACAGCATGAAAGGGGCCGTGTCTGTGGATGCGAACAAGGTGCTCATGCGCAACGGTCGTGCGGTCATCATGGTCCCTCAGGGGAGCCACAATGATGTAGAAGCTCAACAACAGGTGGGCCACGGCTTGAGCCCGTGTACCTGGTCTGTTCGCGACGCAAGATGGGCTCGTCCCATTTCGTCGTGGTGGCGGGGACCCTGAGGGCTGGGAGAAGTGTGGTTCCAGCGGGAGTCAGCATAAGCGCGAGTGGTGGTGATGATCCTTTCCCGTCAGGCAGTCTGCTCCGAGTGAAGCCGCGCGCACGCACGCACACCCACAACCCGCCACTTCCCCCTCCTTCCACGGCGGATGGACCGGGTTGGGGACAGCAGCCACACGGCATTGCAAGAGCCAAGTCCTGAGCATGCAAAGGCCACTTCCCTTTCCGACACCCTTGGATGTACGAATCTAGCAACTGACCCGCCTTTCATATCGGTCGTACCTGGCGATCCCCTCGTGGCACTCCCGGGACCTGAGCGACGCAACCGGCTGCATCCCTCATCCATGTCTTCACTGCCCTGAGGACGAATTGAGCCGGGGGCACTTTGGCCACCTGGACCGCACGAGCATGGCTCGAAAGAGGTGTAGATCCATCTGGGGAGCCTCATCAATCACACCTTAGCATCGCCTCCACATCAGACCGACCTTCTGCCCGCGGCTTCTCCGGCACCGCGGCTGCCTTGGGGCCTTCTCCCCGAGTGAAGGCCGCATTATGGGGAAGTGCAAATCGTTGCTGTCGAAGGAATGACGCGAGCAGGATGCGGCAGCTCGGGAGACGGGTGCGCAAGAAAGTCCCAAAGCGAACAGGCCCAACCCAGTGCGCAGGGGATTCCTGATTTCTGCATGACCCGCACAGTCTCACCCTTCTCCAACACAAGAGGCCCGAGCTCCTCCACTCCTCCACCAAGTCAAAAGAGAGGAGGTCCACGTGAAGAACGGCTTCCCTCGCGTATGGTCGGTATCCCTGCCCCGCCCTATGCGATCGCAGAGCACAGTCAGCGGGCTAGCAAATTACATCGACGATGGTGGTCCGGGCGCCACTGCAGGCTCGACGGCACACCATGGCATCATAAATACGGCACACCACCATCTCATGATTTCCAAGACCCCAGAGAGCGAAAAGGGAAAGCAATGATCGAGCAATGACTTGGTCGTCGTGTCCCCCAAGCTATCAAGGCGAGCTTTGGCAGTGCACGCCCACACCCAGAGTGGCGGGTAAGCGGGACCACCCCCAAAGGAGCCGGAAAAGCAACGAAAGTCCGTTCTCCAGTGTTATCCGCGCCGCTCGACCATTGCAGCGGGGCGCCCTGCCAACGAATGCATAGCCCGGCTCGGGGGCTGCGATGGAGACCAGGCTGGCAGACACGTGCGTCTCTGCGTGCCCCTCTTTGCCCATCACTTCGGGCCGAGGACTGACGTTTGAGAGGAGGGGGAGGCAAAAGAGAGAGATAGAGACAGCGAGTGACAGCGCACGTGCTTTGATGCCCGCTCGACCTTCGATTCGCAACAAATCTGAAGCCGTGGGGTTGGCGCATCCCGGCGCCGGGTTTGGCAAGCTGGCAGAGCAGGCAAATAATGGCTCGTCCGGATGGAGTCAGAGTCGTGTGTGTCTCGGACTGCTGCGTGCTTGCGCGTAAGCATCGCCACCGCAACGACCTGCTGGGCCAGTCTTCCAACACGATTTGTAAAATGTGCCTGTCTCGCCGGACCGGCACGAAAGAAGCCCAGAGCCGGCGGCCAAACACACGACGTGACTGACTGTCTAGGACGCGAATGGCAGGGCGGTACGTCGAAACTGTTGCCCCAGAGATGCACCGACAGCAGTCCCGAAGGCTCGCCGCCGCTTGGCCGAGCCGACTCTCCCCGTTAGGGTTTACCATCTCGCGCCCATGCTTCGGCGTCGGACGAGCTACACTCGACGTCAAAGAATAAAGAGAGCGCTAGAGCGTTAGGCCGAACCGCTCAACCTTCCTCCCGAGAAGTGCGTACCGCGCGCACACCCTGGCGCCAGCGGCGTCGGCGTTGTAGTTGACACCCGAGCCAAGCCACCACAAGTCAGCGGTGGTCCCAGCGGCTAGGAGCAGCCCGCCGGGAAGTGCTCGAGACAGAGGGGGAGAACGCGCCAGGGCAAAGTTTAGCTCGGTCGACTAGCGCGTGAACATGAGCCGCCGGAGCGCTGGCTGCAGAGAACGCCCGATGTAACCCCATTTCCACGGCCCGGGACTTAAGGAAACGCCCACTTTCCACCCACTCCGCCAGCCAGCCCTTTCCTGAGCCAGGGCGACGCCCGCCCCGCGCGCCGGCGTTCAGAGAGACGAGCAGATGTGGCAGCCTGGTTGCCAGCCACGCACGACGACGGCGCCGACAGACACGCCGAAAGGAGGAGCCTGTCTAAGCACTCCCGGGGAGCGGAGCCCCGACAGTGGCGGGCGGAATTCGAAGAAGAAGAGAAGGAAAAAATAAAAAATGATCAATCTCATGGTTACACGAACCCTGCTTCTGCGCCATGCAGCATCCACCAACAGCCAACCCCCCGGCCCGCCGCGCCAAGAGCGGCCCTCCAGCCAACCAGCAGCCCGGCAAACCCCCATCCGACCCGGCGACCAACGCGCAGCGGAGCCCCTTCAACTGTTCGCTGGACCGACGACCAACCGCCGCCCACCCGCCCGCTCCCCTCTCTGAACCTTGTTCCTTTTTCCTTTTGCCTAAACTCACCTGGCTGTTTCTTTTCCCTTGATGCCTGCGCCCGCCCGCCGTTGGCTGCCTGCATGGCGATACGTACCAAATCCTTGCCCCTACCGCCGCCTTTCCCTTTTCCCTTTCCCCTCCAGATCCTCCATTCACCTCCCTGAACCCTTCCCGCTGTCCCGCTGCCGCCGCTGCTGCACCTGCTACGAGAACGGCTCTGCGGCCTGCTGCATATGCCTGCATAGATGCGGTGTGCACAGCATCCTCCCTCATCACTGCAACATCCCTGCTCCGCACCAAACTCCTGCTGCCACTAATTCATGCAGGAGGGAGGCCCCAAGAGTATCGTCTGCTTGGCTACCACTCACCTACCTACCGCTCTAATTCCCGCCCGCGACCTACTATTTCCTATTATTCCCATTGGGAAGGGTGAGATATTGGGGGCTATCTTTTCGCGTCTTGCCCTGTGTGTCGCTAATCTCTGCCCGTAACCTACACATTGGGGGAAATAAAAAGAGAGAATTCAGGGAAGGATAAAGCACAGAGTCACGCAGGACAATAGTTTCCTTTTTTTTTTTTTTTATTAAAAACCTATTTGCCCCTTCTTCACCGGTGGTAAAAGACGTACGTGTGTGTGTGCGTATCCATATGAACAAGGGAACTGTATCGCAGATGCCAGCTACTTTTTGCCAGCTCCACCATGTCTGATGAGGCGACTAGGCGCAGGAGCGCGCGGGGGGCGGGGGAGGGGGGGGAAACCAATTAGAAAAACACCAGAAGCAAAAGAGAGAGAGAGCGATACGGCGTAGCGGTAGCAACATGGAATGCTGTGCACGTACCGCATCCTTTTCCCGCCGCTGCCGTGCCGTCATGTTATGTTCTCTTTGCCATCCTGTTTACCTCGACCTTCCCGCAGCGCCGCATATGCGCGCACATACCGGACAGAGTAGAAGGCATCGAGTATGGGTTTTGCTCTGCAGGCGCCATCCATGTACGCATGAAACGAACAGCAAGGAACGATGCAACAACTCGCTCGCCCCTCCACCCTCCAAATATCGGCAGAAAAGCGTTCATCGCAGTGCCGATAAGGCAAGCTCAAGCTAGGCGAATGCGATAGCATAAGGATGCCCACCAGTATCGTCATCGTCACCATCAAGCGAAGGTACCCAAGCAAGCCACTCGTCCAAGACGATATGTACATGGGCGGTGATCAGGGTCTTGCCGGTGGCTTGCGGGCGTTCCGAAGTTTTTTCTTCTTTAGAATAACTGACCCTATGACGACTCTGTACGTATCTTTGCCTGGTGGCGATACTAACAGCGGTAGCAGCATGAAAGGGCGTAGGTAGAAGCCAAGGGCAAAAAGCCGACGTGTACGTTAGTTCTCAAATGTCGATTTTTATTTTTATTTTTCCATCGCAACCGTGTTAGTCCTCTTTCAGACTTCTTGGTGGCTTCCGGTTGGTGAAGTGGGAGGCGTTGGATGAGATGTGGGTGGGCTGGGGATCCCTGGTGATGCGAAGGGAGAGAGGGGAGATGGCGCGCTAGAATACAAGGACTTACGCCAGCCGAGCATCGCCAAGGGACGCCGCCGACGCCATTGTGCATGGATGTCGAAGGGAGGAGGCAAATGGGGAGCTACGAGGAAAAAACGTTCAGGTTTGCGGCTTTGGTTAGGATGGATGCCTCGGGAGGGGGGGTCATGCGAGATGAGGCAAGAAAGGCTGGGAAAGCATGGTGTGTAGCGACGAAGGAGAAAGAAGGCCCGTATAGGATGACGACGATGCAATTTCCCTTGGACTAGAGACCTACGTATGAGGCGATGCAGCAGGAAGGCGGTGCCTTGAACGACGGGACCAACGTTGCTATGCTGGTCGTGTTCGAAGCTCGAGGTTCGTTTAGCGACGCAGCTTGTAACCGCAGTGTGGTGGCACTCGGCATAGATGACTCGCAATGTGTATGAAACTTCCGCCTCCTGCAAACCGCCATGGGGCTTGTATCCCGAAGGTTTGGGATTGCCGTTGGGAGAAGAGAGATGTTACTGCAGGAAACACGGGCCGTGAGCTAATTCAGGTTGCAGGGAATTGAAACCTCGTGTGGCAGGTGATGAGTTTGGGGACGTGGTAGTTCGTATATTCGACGTCGGAACGTTTTTGTTTGAGGTTGGGCGTGTGTGGGTAGGGGGAGGGACAGAGCGTCTGCTGTGCGGGCGCGGGCGCGGGCGCGCGAGTGGTGGCAGTTGCAGTGTGAGTGGGCGAGCGGAACGGCGGGAGGCCGGGGGGCAGTGCTGGTGCAGCAGCGGTGGTGGGCTGTGGATGGGTGGAGTGTGGTGCCCGAAGCTGATAGGTACGGAGCCTTGGGGGTTGGGTGGGAAGACGACGGGTGACCAAGATTCCAAGTCGCCGGATGGCCTGGTAGGAGCGCAACAACGCACGCACCTGCTTCCTCGCGCCGCAGCCAGCCAGCAGCCAGCACACGCATGCGGACGGGGCAGCCGTTGTGGGCGCTGGCGGGGTCCCTTTTGTCACAGCGTATATGCGCAAAAAGTCAAGTTGCAAGGCCCTGTGTAGTTGAAACACTTCGGCTACGAGCGACGAGGGGCGGAGAGAGGAAGAGAGAGAGGAAGAGAGAGACTCAGCTGGACGATGGACAGGAGCGGATCTGGCGTTAGGGAATCTAGGAGTAGTTGCTGGAAGGAGCAAGTGCAACCCCGTTAGGCACCCAGAAACCGGTCAGCAGAAAGTGGAGTTGACGTGCTTGTCCGCCGCGCTTGCTCGGCCATGCAGGTGATTGTGATGATTGATTAGTGGGTTGACGCCGGGACGCCATCGTGGCGCCAGCCGTTGATGTCTTTGCGCTCCAGCGCCGCCGCCGCCGCCGCCGCCGCGCCCGCTCCGCCCATGTTTTGGCCGCTGTCGCGGGATGGCGCTGAGATGGATCGGAGAGCGCACCGGCGCCAGCGGTTCGCAGACGAGGGACGACGAGGCGAGGGGAAGGGGCGCTCTCGCGCGGGACGCCTGACCGCTGCCGGCAAAAGAAGGGAAATTGTCAGATTAAACCCGAAACGCTTGACATGGGAGCCAGCCCATCCATGCATGCCCGCATGCATGCGAATTCGAATGTCCACGATCAGTAGGTATGGGAATTGCGGAGAAGACAATGCAGCCAGCCGGCATTCGATAGTATCCTTCAGTATTATTCATTTAGCGAGCGTCGTGAGCCTACAGGCGGTGAGCTTCCTATTGCCACACCAAAGCTCCATGCTGACGCCCCAGTAGCTGCAACTAGCTGTATAGTATCCTCCCAGTAGTCCGTCCATACAAATACCACTCGGTTCATCCGGTTCCGTATACCAAACCGGCACTTTCCCATATCGTACAAGGGACGCGCACCATAAACCCTGAGAGAGACCCATCCTAATATACGGCACCAGCAGCGTCCAGGCTGACATGAAAGCGAGCGACCGCCCTGTAAAGGCGTGCAAGTCCATCGCCGATGTAAAAAGAGACAAACGAAAAACAAGACCAAGCGAGCCGACGGCAGTATTAATACAGTGGTAAAAGGAAACCCCGTGTGTATGAGTAAAATCCCAGATATGGCCGCTGCAGATAAACCAAACATGTAAACGCCGTTCTACACGCCCAAGATAACGCCGGCCGGCTTATGCTCTCGGATCCTCATTAACGTGAAGATTGCCGTAGAGATAAGACAATGGAAAAGAAACCGCGGGAAAACTGAAGCCATACACCTTGGGGTATAAAAAGTAGCGACCGTCTAGAAGATGAACGGTGTCTCTCTCCTTGATGTGAGAAGAGGGGAAAAAAAAAAAAGGGAAAACAACAGGTAAAAAAGCCGCACGAGAAAACGCGGAAGCGGGATATCTCAAGAGGAAAAGACACAACCGCAAGTGACGACACTTTTTGAAAACAGGAAAAGGTACTGCGCCGTCATCCAAGCTCAGTACACTTGAGCGCAACTTTTCGGCTCGACGGAACTCCATGTCGCTGGAAAACTGGTCATCCGGAAGAGGCGCGTTTAGGCTGAATTCCGCAAAATGTATATCAGTTCTCCTCAGGAGACGGTTGGTCGCGCTCGCCCTTGTGGACCTTCCTGTGTCTCCTCAAATTCGAGACGACGGAGAAATGGCGACCACAGCCCTCGACCTCGCAAGCGAATGCTACACTACATGTTAGTTTTGAATAGATTAAATTGACTTGGTTTTGGACATGACTCACGCTTCTCGCCAGTATGACTGTACATGTGGGTCTGCAGGGAGCTCGGGCGCGTGAATCGCTTATCGCAGACTTTGCACTTGTGCTTCTTCTGCGAACTCGACGACACCTTGGAGCTGAACTGGCCCATCATGGACTGGGGTGCCGGAGGAAGGTTGGTACCAACAAGCGCAGACGGCCTGGGCAGGGTCCTGGAAGACATATCTCCAACAGACTCGGAGGCGGAGCTGTAGTCGGTGACGGACGAATCGGCAACGGAGCCAACAGAACCATTGTAGTAAGAGGGGTAGGTGCTGGCGGAGGAAATGGAAGAGTGGGCAGAGTGGGTGGCGGGGAAGCCGTAGGAGTCGGTCGACGTGCGCGGGTTCTGGTTGCCATAGATATTCCTAGGGGTGATGTCCTGGCTCATAGCAACCATACCCCGGCTAGCGTCTAGGGCGTCGCTGAAGCTGTTGCGCTGTTGCTGTTCAGAGTTCATGCTGTTGGGAAAGTCAGCCAGGGAGCTCTGGCGTTGCCGCTGGTAACCGGCCGGGGCGCCGAGGAAGGTGGAAGAGGGTACTGACGGTTGAGAAGACCGGCGAGCCATGTCTTGCTGGTAGGAGTATGCGGGGGCAGCTCTGTTGGCGTAGTCCATCGAGTATTGAGGCGCCGAGGTGGGCGCATACGAGGGAGCCGTGGGAGACGCAGCGGACGCGGCGTAGGTGGTGCCGTAAGGCCTCGAGGTGTTCATGAGATCTTGCGACATGGCAGGTGAGTTTTGCGGTTCGTACATTCCATCTGAGAGACTAATACCTGCTCCTAGTGACGGCGCGCTGACGGGGATGTTGGAGTAGGGCAGAGAGACAGCGGTGGGGCGGATAGCGGCCTGCGGCTGGGTGGTGGTGGCCATGCCGGGCGTGTTGGAGCCAAGGGAGGTAGGGTAGAGCTGCTGGTGCGCCGTCGGGGGGGCTGAAACCCACGGATTCGTGAATTGAGGGCCCGGGAAGCGCATCGTGTCGAAGCCCAGGCCGGTGACCTGGTGCTGCTGCCGGTTGTCGACTGCCATGGCCATGGTCGAGGAAGTAAGGGTGTTCAGATATGTACGGCGAAGTCGAGGGAGAGGAGAGAATGAAGAGACAGAAGGTGCCGTGTAGCAGGTTGAAACACAGCTCCAGTTAGGTCTGCGAAACGTGGAGGAAGACGATCACCTCGCACGACGATATGCGGGATCAGCGGAGCTTTTGAAGGTGTCGGTGGTGAGCAGGAACCCCGGCGGCGGCAGACTGCCGTTGGAGGCAATGATATGCTACTCGGAGTGCCGATCTTGGAGCCACGCTGGACGGACCCAACCGCTTCGACGGGTAAGCTCAGGGCCTCGCGGTATGACGAGTGTCGAGATGGTGGCTGTTTCAGGTGTGCCCTGAGTGTGGGGAATGCGTGGCGGGCAGCGCGCGAGGGTGGAAGGCGCAGCAAAGGAAGCAATGATGCGAAGGGAGGCGACTGTTGCGGCGAGTGATGATCGAGTACTTAACAGCTTGGGGAGGCGGGTTTGATTTGGGGGGGCACGCGCTGGGCAAGAGGAGTGCAGATCGGGGGAGTAGAGGGGGCTTGGAGAGCGGGCGTTTTGGGAGATAATAAGTTTGGCAGAGTGCAGCGGTGCGATGGCCGTGGGAGCATTTCTTACGTCGTCGCTGATGACATCGTAGGGACCGCGCACAAGCGAGCGGACAAGAAAAATGGCTTGAAGCCACCGCAGTCGGCGCCTGCGGGGTCCCTGCAACGCGCGCCGGGCAGGCCAAGCGCTGCTGCGCGCCCAAAATCCCTGTCCGCTGAAGTGTGGGGGAGACAAAGCCCGCGACTCAGGCCGCGCTAGAGCAGCAATTAGCAGGCCGGCGCCGCGCAGGCCGCTGCCTGCCCCGCGCGCCCACACGCCCAATGGCGGCGTGCGCGGTGGGCCGCCTGCGCGCGCTGCTGCTCGAACGGCGGATAGGGCGTGAGGCCGGGGGGCTGCTTCGGGCTAGTGCTATCTGTGCCCTCCTGAAAAGAGGCAGCAGCGGCCGCAAACAGTGCGTGCGGCTAAGCCGCGAGTATCTCTAGCAGCGCGCACGGGCGCTGCTGTTAAAATCTCCGGCCAAGCTGCGACGCGCTGCCTGAACGGGCGTGCGAGAGTGCCCGGGTGAGTGCGCTGGTGATGTACGCAGCGCTGTGTTGCTGCGCTGTTGCTGCTGTTGTTGTTGTTGATGTTGTTGTTGCTGTGCCTGCCCGCCGCGCTGGCACGGCACGCCATTCCTCTCCCTCCTGCTGCTGTCAAGCTCAGCGCGCGCGGCCGAGCAGCGCGGCCCAATGCTTAGGTGGCAGCGGGCACCGTTGGAACCTGGTTCCCCTGATGCTCCCGCATGGCGTGGGTTTGGCTTGCCCGGCAGCGTTTGATCGCCTGGCGGCACGGCCGTGGATGCTGGGTAGGATGGGACGGGGCACGGATGGCTCAGGCAGTCACGAGCTGGTGGCCCGCGCAGCGAGCTCTAATCTCAATCTCGCAGGGGGCGTGTACGAGCGAGGAATGCGGGACGGCCAATGGGGCCCGGGCGAAACGCAGGACAGGCCGGGATGCCTCATTTCCTGCCGGCCGTGCCTGTCGGTCGCGGGCCTGGCGGTGTGCTGCGTCGCGGCGGCGGCCAATGGAGCTCGAGCCGGGCGTGCAGGCGGGCGACGGGGAGCTGTCTTGTGTGGTGACGACGCCCTCCACGCTGCAGTAGCGCCGAGCAGCGTCCCTACTCCACACGCCCCAGCAGCGCCTGCGCCTGCGCTGCTAGCTGGCCGGCAAGCCCTTGCCTTGCCCCGGGCTTGGGCCCTTCGCTCACCTGCGTCGCCATGTTCGTCATAAGCTCACCCTCGTGCGCTCCGGGCGCGCTCGCTGGCTGGCAACGGCGATAAGTGGTGGCTCGGTGGCTGCTCTGCCGGGCCTGCTGCGTTGTTAGCTGCGAGATGACGCCACAGCCCGGCGCCCTGGGCCGGCAGGCGTCTCACGTCCACACGCATGCTGACTCTTCGCAGCACGGCCGGCGCGCAGGCGGGTTACGTCACTGCGAGCTCTTGAGACAGATGACATCCACCACTTTGCATTGCAACGACATTGTGCCCGTCTCCACCTGCTGCACCCTGCGCCCACGTTTCAAGCGGCAGCAGCAGTTGCTGCTGCTGCCGCTGCCGTACCGCTGCCACTACTGGCCTGGCTGTCGCGCGCGGCATGGCGCCTTAGAGTTATTTTGCTAGCTCCGCTCAAGCCTCGCAATTCGCAGCGCGCGTCGATCGGCCCTCAGGCGCCGCATCCCTGTGGACCCTGCAGCTCAGGGCTCGCGCCCACTGCCTGCAAGCACCGCACTGCTCCAGCGCGCGCTGCACCG
>JAJJID010000448.1:0-32254 GCA_022204955.1 Macrophomina pseudophaseolina | reverse complement strand
CTCTGCACGCGCAAGAAGCCGCCGTCGGCCGCGCCGGGCGCCTGCACGGCCTCGACCGAGTAGGCGGCCAGGTCGTCGGCAGTGCAGTAGCGGAGCTTGCTGCCGTCGTCGCCGAAGTAGTGGAGCGTGTGGCTGCCGCGGTCCCAGGTCCTGTCGCGCTCCGAGTAGAAGAGGTACTCGGGGATGATGCCGGTGAAGGCGTAGATGGGCTTGATGGCCGAGCTGAGCCGGACGTGCGCGGCGAAGGCGATGAAGGGGTCGTAGCTCTCGTGCTGGCCCAGCTGACCGCGAGACCAGTCGTAGTTCCAGGAACTGGCGTGGAAGATCTGCAGGGTACGCTTGCTTAGCTTGCGCTTTCTTCCTTTCCTCTTTTTTTTCCCCCCCTTTTCCCTTTCTCTTTCTCTCTGTTTTCGGTGAGGTAGTGCGATTGCTTACCTTCACGCCCGCTCGCTCGGCGGCGCGGAGGAGCAGCAGTTGGCCTTCGACTATGAGTTCAGGGTGATAACTGTAGGCACAGATGACGGCGTCGACGCCAGCGACGGCGCGATCTAGGGCGGCTAGATCGTAGATGTCTTTGCTTTTCTCAAACCTCTCAAGTCGTTGGAGGAGGCCCTTGTCGAGCTTCTCGGGGGAGCGCCCAAGGCCGCGCACGGAGTTGCCGCGGGCAAGGGCAGCCTCGGCGCAAGGGCGCCCAACCATGCCAGTAATGCCTGCAATGAGAATGAGCATAGTGTGGCGTTGGTGCGAATTATTTGCTGTCTAGCGGGGATTGGGATACGCCAGTTACGACGGCCAGAAACACGCTTTTATGTGCTCCTTCCCCGCATTTTGTGCGTCGCCCGAGGACCGCACCGGACGACTTTTTCAAGATCGAGTAATCAATCCAGGTCTAGAATGCTTACGTGCATCAACAGCAGAGGCCCGGAGCGTGATGTTATAGGTGAAGAACGGAGGTCGGAAGCGCCGTTTTACACGTTTCGGTCTACTGCGGATGCTATCGGAATCCACATCAAGGGTTTATGACGATCGCAATGCTGGTGCAGAGTACAGAGGTGTTGATACATCCTAGATATACGACGGCCTATAGTTTTTGGAATTGCTGGAGACCAAGTTACAAGAAAGACTGCTGGGGATTGTCCTTTGAGTGGTTGTGGGGTACTGCGTTTCTGCAGCAGCCCTTCTATGCAGGTCTTACTTGAACCTCTCCCTATCAGCATCTCCAGGCGCACGGGAAATACTTATGATTCCATCAGGATGACTCTCCATGGATTAATTGGTCCCTTTCCAATGCTTCCTTGAGAAAGCCAAACATCGGAGCTGGTAAGGCTAGGGCTCATACGTGGCCATAGGATCAAAAATGTCATGTGACCGGCAAATCCCGGTAACCACCGCTTGGCCTCCTCCAGCAGTGGCGACCTCAAAAAGTCGCAATGAACAGGATCTTTAGATGCTCAATCAAAATCACATTTATTCATAGGTGTAAATGAAGATACCATCATGACTATCCCCTCTCCTAGCCTCGAAATCACCGCTACTTTCCAACCTTGATACTGACGCATAATCTCCTCAGGCCCCACCATTCCGTCCATCCGGAACGGCCCCAACGCCCGGTCGGGTCAGGAATGCTGTTTGTCAGACTCTCACCGGACCTCGGAAAAGCGCTTTTCCTAGCTGGCCAAGTGCAGCATCTAGCTGCCGTGTCCCGAGGCTGTTGCGCGTAGTACCTCCATTGGAACCTGGAATGGCGTTGACAGTGGAGCCCAAGGCGGCAGTCAAGTCGGGGATGCTGTCTGCAGGGTCTTCGCCTGGGCGGGGAATTGCGTCGATGAGCTGGCCAAGCGCGGTGCTGAGCTGGCGGGCCTTGAGTTTGTTGTTGTTGTTGTTGTTGTTGTTGTTGCTGCCGGGAATGGCGTTGACGGTAGACCCTAAGGCAGCCGTTAGGTCGCGGATGCTGTTGGCGAGATCTTCGCCACGGCGCGGGATGGCGTCGGCGAGTTGGCTCAGGGCTGCGTCGAGTTGCGGGGTTGGAGCTGCGGCGGAGAGGACGGCGACAAGGAGGATAACGGTGGGAGTAGAGGAGTGCATCTCGGGAGTTGTGAAAATAGTATAAGTGATTTAATTTGGTAGGCAACCGTGTGGATTGATTGGATACTTCTGTAGATGAACTGTTTTTGAGTAGTGACTGGAATGTGGGCGGCATCTTTTATATACGTCGAAGCAGCCATGAGTCCTCTCATCTGGCATCAATTGGTGATTGAAACCTCGAGCCTCGGTTTGGTGGTCGAAGGCGAACAAAAGTCTGGCCGTGTTGCACCAACGGCCGGCAAGATGGAGAGATTGGGTGTTTGGCGAGGGATGGCCTTGATCCAGAGGTAGCGCTAACTGAAGCAATGACGTTTGGAAACGCAGCCGGGGACTGGTAGTGGTCGCTGAGTAGCATAGAGTGGCGTTCAGCGTTTCAAAGTGGCTATGTCTTTAAGCTGGCTAGCGGCGGCAAGTGCACTGAGCCAGATAAAGTTTCAGAAGATACGTGCGGGAAGACAAACATCGGGACATGGATCTAACGTGAGCAAGGCTACAAATCCACCTCGGCCCCGGTATTACGATCTCTGCTTTCCAACTCGACCCTTGACAAACGTTACATGGAAGATACCGCAGGCCACCCTGATCGATCGAGCCTTGTCCAATCTCGGCATACAGTTTCAATCCGGTGGGTTGAGGTTGCAGCAATCGCAGGCTTCCATCAAGTCCTTATCACATGCAGCATATGGCTCCCGTCGACGAGCTCCTGGAAGACGCCATGCCAATGTGGAAGTGGTTTCAAGATGAGGGAACGGACGCTTATCCTAACGTCGGAACGCGCATTGTTATACCTGTTGTGGCCAAGCCTCATGACCGCGTCTGGATAATGAAACTGATTTTCGCCCCCTTGAAATCGGGTTTTGATCCCCATGGTTGAGCACGACCGTGCGAAGACGCCTGCTCTTTCATGGCGATGTATGACCGCATTCTGCTTAAGCTTAAAAAAGCATGTACATGGCGATGCACACGATGGTACACATTACTAAGGCTTCTATGGTGGTGTCTGAAGGCCTAAATGGTTCCCAAATAGAGTTAGCGGAGGAAGTCGGTCGGTGAGAGGCGCCTGCAGTGCCATCTTCCCAAATTGGCCCTGAAATTGCTCAAAAAAGCTATGTTCTCGCCGTCACCTTGTGGAATATTCTGTGTCCGTTCCCCCCATCGCCATTATCAGTTTAACTATCCTAAACACAACTTCTTCATCATGAGCTTGCAATCTTTTCAGCCAAGCCCGCCCAGCCATGTGAGCTACAGTTAATTTATGGTGATGTCATACGTATCTAACGGAATGATCCTGCGAAATAGAGAGGATCGTAGAAGATTCGCGAGGCTGGCCTTTGCGCATGCTTCAATAACATTCCACTCGGGCTCAAAAGCTTGCCGCAATGGTTTCGCAAATTTGAAAAAGCGTTCCGGGCGGCAAGGTCGGTACCGCGGAGTCAAGTGGTGAGGCCTGCATGTACATCTACGTCCTTTGTTGAGATGTCAGCGTCATTTCCTACGACCGGATCATTTTTTTTTTCATCAGAGGCTTTAGGCCCCCGGCCGGCCGATGACATTGGGAATTTCCCAATAGTACGAGAGCTGGCGGAGAAGACTTTGCCTTAGGCGCTGGGACCCTTGATTTGAGCAGTATGGCGGATAGATTTTTCACCCTTGACATCAGATTCTGACAAGATTTACGAGTGGGGATCCGAGAAGACCCAGATGCTACGATCTCCCAGCGTGTAATTTTAAAATGCGACCGCATTTGTTGCGTGGACCATCCGCAGCTCACTCTGCCGCACTTTTTCTTCTTTCATCCCGATTCGAAAGGTCAAACATCGGAGTGCGTACATCTGATAGATCATGGATTCGGTCGACCCAAGAGAGGCACATGCCTACTTCAACGATCTACTGGCGTGCAAATTTATGCATTCATAGCTTCGGATCTTAACATAGATGCTTAACCATGATCTGACCCGGTAAACTCAAAGAATAAACTTCTGCACGGAAAGGCGCGGTGAGAAGTTTGCTTGGTACCGTGACATACGGGAGCGCCATGGGATCGGATATTACTCATACAGCGCCAATGCACGACAAAGAGATGTTTCTCAAGATCTGTCATGGTGTATTCAGCCTGCGGTGGACAGTGCCTGGCGTAGCAGGAGAACGTGCCATCTGCTTTCGGTGGGCTGCGCCACAGGGTCGCCGGATCCTTGCCATTTGCAGCTTAGGGAGGTGCTATATTTATAACCTTAGTGCGCATCCACTTTCCGGGGTCACATCCTACGTCATTTGGCATCGGCATAAGTAACTTCGATGCTGAAGTCAATCTATCTCGTGTGATGCAACGTTGTGCTGCAGCATTCGAGTTATGGAAATCGTGGTACTGCTCTGTGGAAGTGGCGCCCGGGCCGCGCGAAGTTCAACACCATGGCCCCTATCGTGGACCAGGGGCCTGTGCGAACCAAGCAGACCGACAGTTCAGCACGGGTCGCTGCACCCGATTTGCCGCGGGGCGGAGAGCTGCCTTTGGACGCGCTGAACAATAATCTTCACGGAAAGCCTTTGGTAAGAAAATCAAACAGTTGTCCGGGAGACATACAGCAGGCAGTTGATTGTATGTACGTATCCCTTCTACTTTTTTTTGACAAGCCGGATACTCGGTTCGCCTGCGGTATATAGCGCATTCTCTCGTTTTCGGATCGCTTTGCCACTCGGTGGAACCTGCACGGAAAACATCTACCCTTATTGCTCGGGAGAATCGGTAGAATCTATACTTGGACGCCTCGTGAACAGCGCACGCCAAGCAAATACGAGCGGGCTAGTGCTGTCATGACGTTTTTTGAGTTCCGCAAATCACCGGCGGCGAAACGGATCGCCCCCTAATGCCAACTGCGAATCATAGATAAATAGGTCTTTGCTGCCTTCAGACCTTTTCCGCATCCAAAAGCAAAACGAAACGTCCGCAACAGAACAACAAACGACCCCTTCACATCTACAAACACCGCCAAAATGAAGGTCGCAGCCGTCCTCGCTTCCGCTCTCGTCTCCGCCGGCGTCACCTCCGCCGTTCCGGTCGATCCCCGCTTTCCCGATTCGGGCCCGTTCAAGATGATCGTCTTGGCGTACGAGCAGCCAATCCACTACAGCTACGTCAAGGCCTCGGGTGGTTATTTCTATATCGGCAAGGAGACCAACTCGACATGTGGTGATGTCGAGCCTATCCTCGATGGCCCCAACAGCGCGGGCGCGTTGAGCACGTACGGAGACGGCAAGGAGAACACGCAGCAAAGTAAGTGATTCCCAGAATTGTGCATTCCTCTAAACATGATGCTGACTGCAGCGCAGCCTTCATCGACATCTCTGGTGCTGCCGGCGGCATCTTCTCCTACACCGGCCCCCTCTACAACTCCATCAACCCTAGCCACGTCGCCGACAAGTTCACCCGCGTCGCTGGCCCGGATATCTCGCAGCTGTACTACGACGGCGGCAACTGGCTGGCTTGCCCAACCACTAACGACCTTTGGCCCTCGACGTGGATCGTGTATGCCGAGAAGGCCTACGGCCACGAGGTCGGCAAGGACAAGTGCATTCCTTTCGAGATCCGCACCGACAAGGTTGATGACCCGCAGGTCTGCACTTACTATTAGAGGACTTACTCCTGATGTATGAACATATGTAATTGTAATGATATTCAGCATGCAACCTGTTGAAGTTCGATGGGCCGCACGTCAGAATGGAATGTCGGATTGGGCTTAGTCCCACCTCAGAAGTGTACATAGTCTCTGCTAGTCGCAAGCCCATTAGAGGGTTAATCCATCTTAGTTTCAACATATCCGATCATATCTAATTGCCCCTGCGAAAATGCTTACACGATAGAAGCGTTGGCTGAAGTTATTCCGCTGAGAATGATTCTTTGCTGGCTATCTTCAAACAGGTCAAATTTATTCTTCTGATCCCACGTAGCGGCTGAGGCCTAGACGCGCGTTAATCTTCTTCTCACAGCCGAGACGCTTCCGTTGCATCCCGAAATGAGCATCGTTGTTCCAGGCTGCTGAATTGAAGATGCCAACCTTATTGAACAGTCGGCTTGGCTGTTTTCCGGAGGCAGAATTGACATAGCCACGCCGCTGACTCCAGTCATCGCGTTGCACGCACCGGCATCCCCAGAGGGAAGATTTTGCAAGGACCTCGCACTGGCTTGCGGGTCCAGCGGGACCTCTAGAGACACTAACCAAAATGTATCTTATCGCCATCGGCGCCGCATTCCCCACTTCACCACTCCACAAACTACCCGAGAAACTGATGAAGACGACTGCTGCCTGTAGCTTCTAGAGCCCGGTACGAACCGAACTTGGCCCCCGAATCGCACTTACTTTGGGCAATGCCATGACCGTCCGTATACTCACCGCACACCTTGACGGTCCGAATTTTAGGCACAGGTAATGCTTCCCCTAGGTACCTGCAGCTCAGCTGGTTGCAGAACCATCGAAGGGCATCTTTGAAAGCGTAGGAGAGCACGCGTGAAGCTTCGTCCCTATCCTCTAGCCTTTTCTCCCAAAAGATCTCGGCAATGCTATACGCCCGACATGCTCCTCCACGACATCATGCTCTCTCTTCAGCACCTCGCCCTCGTCACCAACCCCTCCGCCATAGCACATGCGGTCGGCCCCAGATTTTGGACCCCATCACACTTGGATGACCTCTGGCACGACTGGGATCTAGAAGAATTGTCGGCATAACAATTGTTTAGGAGATGCAAGTGCTCACTACGCTTGCCTTCCTGCATCCCTACGGCGCCTTATACTTCACCACCAGGTCCCACTTTTGCCTCGCCTCGTCTTCCCGAGTAGAAATAAACCCTCCATTTAGAGAGTTCTTATTACGGAGAGCATCAACAGCGCCCTTGGCCAGTTGTGTGAGAGTTCTTTGGGCGTTTCTGGAATCAGCTTATCCGCCCAGGTCTTCAGAGAATAGGAAGCTGTGGAAGGGAGAGGGAGAAGGGCCAGGTGAGACGGGACACGTACGATTTCGAAATGCCCAGCACGCTCGCATCGAAGCTAAGCTGCTGCCGACACCAATTCCTTATTTCAATCGATACCAGTGAGTCAACACCCAACGAGGCTAGAGTGCGATCCAGCGGCATAACGTCGTGCTCAGACCGCATAAGGTAGCGCGAGACGGTCCGTCCGATCTCCTGTCCCAGAAAATCGACGGCGGAATCCTCGTCCAACACGGCCGGATTTGCCGATGCCGATGCGAGGAACTCTTTCAAGTTGAGGTTCGGATGTGCGCTTCTCGTCGGTGACCCAGCGACATTACCCTCCTCCAGGTTAGCATACATGGCCATACGTACATCACGCCGCCAAATGAGTCGAGTTGTAGGGTCATCCAGCGGTGTGTTTGCGCGCAGCCCGACGCCGAAGACGGACGATTTTGCTGCTGAGGCTACGCTAGTGTCTGTGCGCTGTGCTCCTGGCGCAGACCGCGCGACGGCCAATTGCACGGCTTCCAGGACGTCTTTCTCGCGCAGGGTGAAGGCGTGCGTCGCCCGCATTCGGCCAAGGATGGAGGGAGACCGCGCAATGTACCCGACATCCTCGACAGGGCCAATATCGATCGCGGCCGCCGGCAAGCCGAGCGCGTGCCGGTACCGCACAAAAGCGTCCAGAAAGGTGTTGGACGCGGCGTAGTTGGCCTGGCCCTGCTGCCCGACGATGCCGCCGAGCGAGCTGAACAGGACGAAGAAGTCGAGGTCGGCGTCTAGCAGCACGTTATGCAGATTCCAAACCCCTGTCACGCGTGGGCCCAGCACCGCCTGCCAGGCTTTATATGTCATATCACGTGTCGCACAGTCCTGCCCCCTTTGTCAGTGCCAATGCGGAGGTGTCGCTTCGCCTCTTGCTTACCCGCAGCTCCATTGCCGCATGCACCACTCCGGCGACTGGCTTGTCTGCCAATCGCACTGCCCTCCGTACCGTGGCCTCGTCTTCAACCGAGCCGGCGATCGCAACCGGCTCGCAGCCGGCAGCCTCAAGCTCTGAGAGAAAAGCGTCGTTAGAAGGCGTTGTCCTGCCGCTCCTGGATATGAATATCAAGCGCTTCGCGCCGCTCTCGGCCATCATCCGCGCCGTCGCCCTCCCAAGCCCCCCCAGGCCGCCGGTGATGATGTATGCCGCATCGGACCGGAGGCGGAGCCTTCCCTTCTCGGCCGCTGGCCGCAGCTCAGCGGGGTCGTAGGGGAACTCGAGGATAATCTTCCCAATGTGCGTTCCTTTCTGCATGAAGCGGTATGCGTCCTCGGCTTGCCTGGCCTCGAATGCCATCATCGGCTCAATCGCAGCAATGCCACCGCTGCGGTACAGAGACGCCGTCCTTTCAAGGAGCCTATCCGTTTGTTAATAGGAACCAGCGCAAGTGCGTTTTCTTGGCGACCAGACTTACGACTTGACTACGCCTTTCCTATGCAGGCAGATGTGCGAAAGGTCGATGGCGGCGTAGGCGCGGTTTTCCTCGAATGGACGCAGCGACAGGCTCCCCCGCCCGAGAAGGTCACGCTTGCCAATCTCCAGCAGCGTCCCGAACTCGGCCACGCATTCCCATGACCGGTGAAGCAGCTCGCCGGAGAGTGAGTTTAGCACGAGATCGACGCCTCGGCCGCGCGTCGCGCCCATCACTGCGGGGGCGAACGAGGAGCTTCTCGAATCAAAGATGCGGGACGGAGGGATCCCGAACGTGTCGGCGAGGTAGCGTCGTTTCTCCACACTGCCCGCGGTGGCAAATATCTGGAAGTGAGCGTGGTTAATGCATGAGCAGATCACTGTACCATGGGGCGAGGCTACCGTGGCTCCAACAGCCTGGCAGATCTGAATGGCGGCAATGCCGACGCCGCCGCAGGCCGAGTGGATCAGCACTGTCTAAAAGCGAAGTGTAAGCCACTGCGCGGCGGTCTGGAAGAGGAAGACTACCTGGCATGCTTCGAGGCGGCCGACGTCCAACAGAGCGCGGATAGCTGTCGCGTAGACAACCGGCAACGTCGCCGCCTGGCGAAAGCTCAAGTCATCGGGAATGCTGGCGCACATGACGGCCTGGGCTACAACGTGCGAGGCGTGGCCTTCCCTGCACATGGCCATGACCCTGTCCCCTACACGGAAATCGGCGACGGCGCTGCCAACCTCCATGATGGTTCCGGCCCCTTCTAAGACGAGGTTAGTATCGGGCACAATGCCCATCGCGATCAAAACGTCCTTCGCCGTCTTGTTAGAAGAGTGCTAGCAGAGCGAAACAGCGGTCTTACCTTAAAGTTCAGACCGCTTGCGCGCATCTTGATGCGAACCTCGTCCGGCTGCAGCGCGGGCGCGTTCACTGCTGAGAACCGGAGCGTCTGCAGCAATCCCCTGCAACCAATCGTCAGCTTCGCCACCGTCTCGCTGTCGGAGCGCTCTGGCTGCTCTGAAGCAAGAGCTTTCTCGACGGAGAACCAACGGAACCGGCCAACGTGCGGCACGGCGCGCTCGATCGCGTACTCGAAATCTGGATCCCATCGGCCGCTTCGATCGCGCTGCTCGAATCTGCGGTACAGCCGCACGAGGGTTTCCGGCAGCGCGCCGTCGGCCACGTTGTCGAGCTCGACTGTGGCGAAGTCGACTGAAAGCTCCGCGCGGATGTTGCGCGCCAGTCCCAAGATTTGCGCGTACCTGGGGTCCGGGCAGGCCATCTGTGAAGGCAGCGTTAGCCACAAGACACCCGCCCCGCGGCCGTCCAATGCCGCTGCCCATTCGATCAACTGGCCGAACTTCGCCGCCGATATCTCGGCCAGAAACGGCTGCTCGAGTTCGAGCAGCACAACGATGTCCTGCCCCTCCGGCATTTCATCCGCCAGTGTGTGCCAGTCGACGGCCAGGCCGTCTTGCTCACAGGCCGCAGCGAGCCGCTTGTGCAGGGTGCCGGCACCGTCATCATCGCCAATGAGGAAAGTGATGCGATCATGCATATGCTGGGTGTGGGTCGCTCGCGCGACCATGTTTGCGTTGATGTGGAACGGCGGTGCCTGGTCGTGCACAACCGCCTCTACACCCTCGAATCCAGCTGCACGCAGCTCTATATCCCAGCGCGAGGGGTCCACATACGGCTCGCCCTGGCTCACCCGGCCCTCGTCTTCCGCCAGCCACCACCCCGGGAGCGTGCCGAACAGGAAATTCATCCATTTGGCCACCGGACAAAGCTCCTGCAGCAGCAGCCGACCACTCCCCGGGCGAAGCAGCTTTCTGACATTGCGCAGCGTCTGTTGCAGCGACGGCGTGGCATGCAGCACGTTGGCTGCGATGATGAGGTCGTAGCTGCCGTCCTCGAAGCCCTGCCTCAGCGGGTCCTGCGACACATCAAGGACCGCGAAGTCGATGTTGGGCCACGCTGCGAAGCGCGCGCGCGCGCCCTCGAAGAAGCCTGAGGAGATGTCGGTGAAAGTGTATCTCTGATACAGACGCTCGCCATCAGCCCCCTTTAGCCCGGCAAGCATGACGGCTGTGGTGCCGCCCGTGCCCGCACCGACCTCCAGGATGCGCAATCCCGGCTGGCTGTGACCGAGAAGCTCGAAAAATCTGCTGTAGTCCCATGCGTTGAGGAAGTCATACAGTCGATGCAGTATCCCGTCCTGCATCAGCACGTCCAACGGCGCCCGCGACCCGGCGAACATGTCCACGCACTCGGCCCGGTGCCTCTCGAGCGCCACTGCACACGGATAGAAGTCAGTGGTAAGGAGCTGCTCGTACACGCGGCGAGCTTCGACCGCACGCTGTCCGCTGGGCAGGTGCTCCGCGCGGCCGAACAGGGGGCTACCGTGGTCCAGGACGCCGTCGACGTAGCGCTGCAGCCAGCCGTTCAGCTTCTGGAGATGAGGCTCGGGCTCGCGCGGCGTCGGGATGCCCTGCTGCAGCCTCTCGAGCACGTCGACTGCGCAAAGGAAGAAGAAGCGTTCTAGCTGGGCGAAGCCGGCTCGGCCGTCGGCTGTCGGCCGCATCGTCTGGCCCACATCCACGAAGTCTATGTGCGGCTTCCACTCCAGCTCCACGGCCGTCGGTGGGCCGGCGGTGGCGCGCTTGTCGTCGTCGATCGGAGAAGCCTGTAAGCCGCGGAGCCTGAACGCTGCCTTCCCCTGAGCTGAGGCTGTAGCATCGCCGGTGAAGCCACCGCCTGCCGCCGGAGCCGCGCTGGCCTGCAGCTGCAGGGAGGAGTAGCCCTCGCCTCCCACGTACAGCTGTGATATGAAGGTCGGCACGGCAATGGAATCTATCAGACAAGCTTGGCCTCGGCAAGAAGCCACGGCGATGAGCTAGATGACTGCGTCTATGGCCGACGGTGGCAACTGATATCTAGTCTCCATCGCCTCCGTGCTGCCCAGGGTCGTGGTCCGGGCGACGTTCTCCTTCGGATGTGCCGAGATGTGCGATAGCCTCTGAAACGGCCCAGAGTAGTCGATGCCAGCTCTTGCCATCGTCTTGTACCAGTACATCGCATCCACCTGCCTGGGCAGTCTCGCCGTGGAGACGGCGTTGGAGTCCACCACGCCCAACGGATCTCCCGGCCCTGCCTGGCCCCAGCAGTGTCTGGTCCACGCGCTGCCGTCGAACGACGACATCTCGAACTCGTACCAGTGTTCGCTCTCCAGCGATGCCGTCAGCCGGACCCGCCGCAGCGTCGTCATCATTTCGACGCCGTCGCCGTCTCCCTCGTCAAGCACCATTGCGCTGGCGAGCACGACATCCCGCAGACTGTACTCGGCCACACCAGTCAGCTGCCGAACCGCCTCGCCCGCCATGGCGACGTATCCCGCGCCGGGAAACACAACATTGCCCCCGACACGATGACCCGCCAGCCACTGCACATGCTCCAGCTTCAGCTGGTTCCGCCACGTCGGCGTCAGGTCGTTCCACTCCAACACCGCCGCGCCGAGCAGTTCGTGTGGCGCCGCCCGCCGGCCGCGCCACTCCTTTGCAATCCGGCTCTCCGCGCCGAAGCGCTCCGCGTGCCGCCACGGGTAGGGCGGCAAGTCCGGCACCACGGCAGCCGAGGCGGCGGGGTACAACGCTGCAAAGTCGACGGGTGAGCCTTGAATCCACAGCCGCCCGGCTGCATCGAGTACGCTGCGCGTTGATTCATGGTCTCTGACGACGGTGGAGACGTATGTCGGAGGACTGCCGCTCGTCTCGCGGAATATCTGCTGCATTGGCCTGGCCAGCGCGCTGTGGGGGCCGACCTCTACGAATATGCGGCTGTTTTCGTTGCCGCTCTGCAAGAGCTGCTGGACCGCTCCGTGAAAGCGGACGGGAGAGGTGAGGTTGCGGCACCAATAGGCTGCGTCGAGAGGCTCGTCGCCGTCGAGCAGGCGCCCGTGGACGGTCGAATAGAAGGGGATGCGGGGGCTGCCGGGCGAGAGAGGGAGAGAGGTGAGGCTGCGGTGGTATTCCTCGACGCACTGCTGCATACGGTCTTGCACGGTTCGTTCAGAGAAGGCCGCAGAATAAAATGCAAAGCGGGGAGACTCACGAGAATGATACGCTTGGTCGACGCGCAGGGACCTGGCTAGTACTCCCGGATGCTGGGACTTCACGCGGGCGACGACGGCGTTGACTGCAGCGCTGTCGCCGGAGATGTTCGTGCTGGCGCCGCTGTTCTCACACGCGATGACGGCGCCGTCGACCAGCAGCGCGCGCACGTCGCCGGACCCCAGCCCAATGGCAGCCATGGATCCGCCAGCCCCTGCGCCGGCCCGGCCCGGCGTACGGCCTGTGGCCTGGCCCCGGAAGTAGGCGACCAGGATGGCCTGATCGGCACTGATGGCGCCGGCAGCGTAGGCTGCAGCCACCTCGCCGCTCGTGTGGCCCACCACACTGTCGGCCCGGATGCTGAACGTCTGCCGCCAGAGATCCGCGAGGCCGATCTGGATGGCCGTGCAGAGCGGCTGCGCGAACTCGGCCGAGTGGACGTGGTCCGAGGGATTCGACAACTGGTCTGCAGGCAATCACTCTTTAGCTTTTCCATCTGAACGTCCCGTTGGGATCGGTAGCTCATCGCAGGGGAACGTGCTTGCTTACCCCGGATCGTCCAGCCCGGCGGCTCAGCCAGCCCCTGCAGAACCCTGTCCATCCTGTCGATCGCGTCGGCGAAGGCGGCGAAGTGCTCAAGCAGTGACGCGCACATGCCTGGCCACTGGGCGCCCTGGCCCGAGAATACCATGGTGATGGCGGGCGTCGTCGCAGCCGCTGATGACGACGATGACGGCGACGACAACGACCCCTTTTGAAGTGCTGTGTCGTCGAAGTCTGGTCTATCGTCGCCGGTGAGCACGAAGGCCCGATGTCGCATGTGTTCGCGGCGGCAGGCGAGCGTATGCGCCACGTCATGCAGTGAGACGGCACTGTCCTTCTCGGCCAGGTAGTCTCTGCAGTTCCGAACCATCCGGTCCAGAGACTCTGGATGCTTGGCTGAGAATACTAGAAGGGCTTCTTCGGGAGGGAGTGTGACGGCGATGGGATTGGGCTCCTTTCCCCTCGTCCTTGGCGGAGCTGCCTCAAGAATGGCGTGGGCGTTGGCTCCGCCCAGGCCGAAGGAGTTGACGCTCGCGCGCGCTGGGCGGCCCTCTGGCCAGGGTGTCGGCTGCGTAGGGACGATGAGGTTGGCGTCTTTGAAGGGAACTGTGCTAATCGTCAGCCGAATTGAGTTATTCGCAAGTGGAGAAAGGTGCTCTCACTGTTCGGGTTGGGCGTCGAGAAATTCACGTTGGGCGGAATGGTTCTGTTTTCCAGTGCAAGGACTGCTTTGATCAGACTGGTGATGCCACTTGCGCCTTCGGAATGGCCGACGTTCGGTTTGGCCTGAGGAGTTTACCATTCAGAGGCGGTCAATCGCTCAGGGAGAGGAATACTCGCCGAACCCATATACGTCTCATTTGTCGCCCCAAAAGCACGTGCAATAGCCGCCGCCTCCAGAGGATCGCCGACGGCCGTGCCGGTTGCATGGCACTCTACAAGCGGCGTATCTGCCACGCGCAGCCCGGCGGCGGCGTACGTGTCCCTAATGAGGGCTTCGTGCGCCTCGGAGGCAGGGCTGGCGAGACTCGGGCTCCTGCCGTCGCTGTTGATGCCTGTGCCGACGATGACGGCGCGGATGGGGTTCCCGTCCGCCAGGGCGTCGTCGAGGCGCTTGAGGTACACGGCGTTGATGGCCTCACCACGGCCGTAGCCGTCGGCACTCGCGTCGAACGACTTGCACCGCCCGTCGGCCGACACGATGCCTTGCTCCGTCATGGCGATGGACATGTCGGGCGCGACAATGAGGTTGGTCCCGCCGACCACTGCGCCGCTGCACTCGCCCCGCTTGAGCGCCTGGCAGGCCAGATGCAGCGCAACGAGTGACGATGAACAAGCCGTCTTGACAGTAAAGCTTTCTCATTTGGCCATCATTAGCCCGCGCTTTCTCTCACTCTTCCGGGAATCGCTCACCTCGGCCCTTTCAGGTCATACTCGAACGACACGCGATTCGACAGCAGGAAGTCTCCCTGCCCCGTGATCCTGTACAGCCCAGAGCTCATTTTGTCCACCGATTGCAGCTCGCCCCAGTCCTGCCCAAACGTCCCCACAAAGCAGCCGATGCGCTCCCCACGGAAGGAGTTCGCGTCGCCAGCAGCTTCCACACTCTCATACACCACCTCGAGCAGCAGCCGCTGCTGCGGGTCCAGCCGCTCGACTTCGCTGCGCGACATGTTGGTGAAGAAGGCGGCGTCGAATTGCCGGATGTCTGTTTCTTTGTCATCCAGGAAGTAGCCATGGCGCATTCTGATCGTCGATGGTGGTGAGGGTTGAATGGGGCTGTGGAAGCCATCGATGTTGAAGCGAGAGGCCGGTATGGGCCCGTGGCCGGAGCGCTTGGAGAGGAGGAGCGACCAGAAGTCTTCGGTGCTGCTCACGCCGCCGGGGAGGCGGAGAGCCATGCCGCAGATGGCGATGGCGTCGTGTGCTTTTTCGATACGCCTTCCGGAGGCGTTCATGGTGTTGAGTGGGATACCGAGACAGGTGTTGGTGACGGTGGCCAGGCCACAGGAGCGAGATGCTGTTCCGACGATAGCATTGTGGCGGTCTTATCAAGTGACCTTCGTTTCAAGCACCTCCAGATGGGACTCTTAAGGCTGCCAAGCATCATGATGCGGACTCGAGTCGTTTGTTTCAGCAGCACTGGTCGAGACCGTGACAGGCCTGCCTCGGTTAACTGTTTGCTTTCCTTCGCGAGGTCCAAGGGGAAGGTAAACGTGCTTGCGCCATAACTTTATTATTGAAAAACAAGATTTTTTCGCTTCGCTCCTCCCCCACCCTCGACTTACTGGCTTGGATATTAGCTTTGTATCTTCATCCTGGATTTCACCCTCCTGATATCCGGAACGTCCCGACACGCTTTGTTTAGAATTCGTATTCTGTTATCGTGCCTAGTACTTTGAAAAATTGTCAAATCCTATGTTATCGTGACGCCTTTTCACAACACCGAAGCAGGCAGGCCTGTGACCCAGCAACAAGACCATGGAGGCATTGACTAGACCATGGTTAGCATGCATCTTCGCCGGCTACGTGCTATTTGTGTGGGTTGTCCATCTTAGTTACCGCGGCGCTCAAAAAGGACAGCGCCATGGATCGTCGGCCCCCAGAATTCAGTCTCGGTTGCCGTTCGGTATGCCCTTCTACTGTCATGAAATGCGATTTTCGAATTGACGCCAGGCAGGTCTCGACCTTGCGTTCCTGTCTCTGTACCACTTGGCCAATAATACGTTCGTCGAGTGGTCGACCGGCCTAATGGACAAGTACGGACGAACTATCGAAATGAATATGCCCGGAGGGCGCGTCATTATCACAGACGATCCTGAAAATATCAGAGCTATCCAGTCCTCTCAGGTACGTATCTTGCAACCGCCTTGGTCTAGATGAGAAAGCTCATCCGGAAACCAGTATTCGGAGTACCCGAAAGGCGACCTTGTCCGTGACGTCTTCCGAAACAGCCTTGGAGAGTCAATAGTCACTTGTATGTTATAATGGTTCTCCCAGCCTCCAATAAGTCGGCCGCTAAGCTTACTCTCATAGTGGACGGCCCACGATGGCAGGCCAGCAAACGGCAACTTTCCCAACATGTGCGTTCTGCCAACCCCCAGTAAAGAGAAGACATATCTGAGCACTCCTCCGACAGTTTGGCCAGATGGGCCTCAAAGAACTCGAAGCAACGGAAGCGCACGTGCAGAATATGCTTCCGATTCTTCGAAAAGGTGCTCCTGTAGATGTCTATGATATCATTGAAAGATATCAGATGGACATCGTCACCGCTCTCTACATGGGAAAATCGACAGGCTATCTTCAGAGCGGCGCTGCGCCATTCAGGGATGCTCTCAGCACTTTGCTTCGGATCAATTCAGCTAGGCTGCTGCTCGGGTAAGTGGGCCGATGGCGAGGGACAGGAGGTTCCTTTTTCATTTTCTGCCCTAATTCTCATGTACTAGCAAATGTGCGCCTCTCGTCCCGGATACTGTTCTCTGTCCCGGTGCGATCGGCGTCTGGCAAAAGTTTATGGACTCGCGCATTGACGACACGCTTGCTCTACCAGTCTCTGAGATCGAGCAGAAGGAGCCCGCCAATCGGAGCTTCGTCGAAAAGTTGGCGCTTCAGGGCCTCTCCCGCCAGGAAATAAAGAGCCAGCTTCTCGCTATTTTCCTAGCAGCGAAGGTAAGGGTGCAAGGGCACTCGTATTCTCAAGGAAGAAAGCTGATGGGCAACAGCCCAGCGCAATCGTGCAATCGTGGGCCCTTTACGAACTTTCAAAACACCCAGAAGATATGAAAACACTCAGAAACGAAGTATTGTCGATGTAGGAATCTGCCCACCACTTGCAAAGGTTCATATGTTTCTAACGCCAGAACAGCGCGGGAACGCAACGATGTCCGACATTGCCGGAGCTACAAAGCATGAGGGAACTCAGAGGGATAGTGAACGAGACAATGAGGCTTTACCATCCACGTATGACGCTCTCGAATTCAAGTTGGCCACGTGCTAATGAATACTTCTCACAGTTGGCCTAAATTTACGCGTTCCATTGCACCCTACGACGCTCCCGACAGGAGGCGGGCCACATGGCCGTGACCCTGTAGACGTCACACAAGACACCCAGATCAGTACGTGGCTATGACCCGTTTTTAAGCGGCCAGTAAGCAATTAACGCCGCCTTCCAGTCTACTCTGCCATCTCGCTTCAGCGGAGAGCCCCGGGCGGGCCAGATCCGGATCAATGGAGGCCGCAGCGGTGGGAGCACTGGGATCCGCAAATCTGGGACTATATCCCCTTCAACCATGGACCGCGGATTTGCCTCGGCCGCAAGTTCGGCAGATTCCAGGTCGAATATGCGCTTGCGCGCATTGCTCAAGAGTTCTCGTGTCTTGAGCTGCACGACTGTTTCAAGCAGCGGATCAAGCTGGAAGTGAAAACTCAAATGGCGTACCCGGTCCATGTTTCGTTTCACGAATAAACCTTGTTTTAGCTTAGGAATTGGAGCGCCTCTCTTATGTTCCGATCTGAATTGCCGTATTATCTCGGACGATTGGGAAGCAGCTAGTGGCTGCGCTAGCCGCAGTTGGTACAGTTAGTGGAGGGGTCGCCTAGGCCGCTCCGGTCTAAAAAGAAGCTGAAAGGGGGTAAAGATAGCTAAATTTAGGTAGTTATGCGTGCAATTTAGTAGGCCATTGGTAAAAAAAAAGGGCGTATGTTACACGCAAGAGTAATACTAGAAATTATCTCTAAACAACTGCCAGGTCTCTAGCCGCATGCGCTGTGGCGTAATTGCTATCAAGAGCTGCGTGCGTAATGAGGTAATGTCAGGAGACAAGTTTAGCTTGGTAGCGTGTTATTCGATGTTCGGCTCCGTATTCATACCCTAACGAGCTCAGCGCAACCACTAGCAATCTCCGAACTGTCCAAGATAATTCGATAGTTTGGCTTATCTCAGTTCATAGATGAAACAGTTTGCCAGGCTTGAAAAAGTCCAAAATAACAAGATTAAACCAGAACTTCTCCTTAGCTAATCCGTGCCAACCTCCCCTTCCGCTGGCTTCCTTCCAATTGTGACAATGAACTTCCAATGCTTTCCCTCCTCCGGGGCCAGATTAGCTTTCCACTCCGCCTCTAACTCGGCGATCTGCTCGACGTCGTAGCCCCTCTGAGCCAGCATGCGCGGCATCAAGTCTGTGATGACGCTCGCGATACCCGCCTGCTGGCCCAAGTTGCGACCGTCACCACCAAAGGGCCATCGATACTCCCTGGCGCTGATGTCAACGAGCCCCGCATTCCGCATATACCCGGCCATGTGCGACCCGCACTCGATATCCAGCCCCAGTCCCTCTGCTATGCCCCACATTGCCCCGACCCACCTCCAGTCCCGATCGATGCGCGTGCCATCTGCGCCGTAGAAGACGTAGTCGACGTCCTGCAGCTCCGCCCAGCCGCCGGGCCGGAGCATGCTCGCCACGCCGTCGACGTATCCCTGCCAGTCGCGCATGCCGCAGATGAGCAAACGGTGGAAGGCGTAGTCTACCGAGCCGGGCCCGAAGCGTCCGTCTCGCAGCATGAGCTCCCGGATGTTTCCCTGCACCCAAGAGACGTTGGCCGGCGCCGGCGGCTGGTGCGGCGGGACGGGCGACAGGTCCACGCCATACACCTGCGCGCGCGGAAACTTGTTGCCAAGGTGTCTCGTGACTACGCCGGTGCCATAGCCGATGTCGACGATGATCGATGGATCCCTGGCAGGGGCCTGCGTGATCTGGCCGTCAAGTATCATCGGGAGGCCCTCCGCTTGACGGTTTAGCCGAGCATGCTCGACAACGCTTAAAAAAAAAAAAAAGATAGAAAAGAAGATGTTAGCTGGGTCTGTTTGTGTTGACCTTCTCTCAAAGGTTTGAAATTGGTGTTTCGTAGTCGTTCGGCAAATGGTACGGCTTTTCGGCGGATTCAGTCATGGTGGGGTATGGCAGTTTTGCGGCCATTTCAAAGCTAAAGGACAGCGACACATTTTATAGATGACATGACTATGCTAAAATAGCGGAAGTCTGCCTTAAGCAAATTGGACGATTGGAGTGAATTCTATGATTGAAGTATATCGGAATACCATAAGCTCTAAACATCCATCCCGGCTTGTCCCGGCGCTTGGAAAACGGGCTAGATAAAGAAATATTCTAACTTAGATTTTGTCCTGATCCATATTCTGTCGATTGTAAGAAAATGTCAAACTTTCGGTCAGGCCACTTAGCCTCATATCCAATGAGGACTTCCTCCCAACCAACTACCGCATCCTGACACCAGTCCAGACAGTACGCCGCCTCGGCAGAGTCCCAAGCCTCCCTCGCCACCGCCGGACTGTCACGGGCCAAATTTTGCTTGGTTTCACTCGGCCAATGCCCTGGCAACTTGTATCCTGGCTTGGCTTACCCGGGGGTGGGAAAATCGCCGGCTTGCAAGCGGACGTCAGTTAATGCGACCCTTGGCCGGGGTGGGGCAGGTAGACATGGTTTCATGGCAGGGGCAGAGGAGGAGATGGTACTCGGCGCCGAGGATGGCGATTTTGGTGATGCTCGGGATTTGCAATAGAAGGAACGAAAGGGACTTCACAAGTGCGCATGTGGGATTTCTGGATGGAGGTTGACGCTCGGAGATGGAGAGATGCCCTTCGGCCTGCCGATGCGCTCTTGAGGTTTCGTTGCAATATAATGACGAAGATCAATCGTATTGGATGCACTGGATAAGCGGCATGAGGACTGAGATGGTCGCCAGCCTTGAGGCGGCTGTTATACCCTGCTCGTATGACTAAGCCATATACTGACATCCTGAACTAAAAACCACAACAGGGTTTCTATCTGTTGTTGTGAGCAGTGGGCCTATCTGAACCTTGTTATTCTCTCTCAGCATCGCCGTACGACTGGTTTACATCCTTCCCGGTACTTGACCCTTTGGTAGGGTGGCAATGATACTGTTGAACCTCCCTGGCGAACCAAACGAAAGAAGAAGGGTTGATTGGAGGCAGCAAGCGTTGGCAATACGTGCCCTGCGCTGGGTGTTGACTAAGGTACTGAAGCAGACACCGTAAGCCTGGAACAGCATAGCGGCTGCCACTGGAGCCTTCCACCTCCTGCACGGTGTCTCCAATCCTCCAACAGATACGCTCGTCGAAAAGGCAGTGCACACGTAATCTTTCTCAGTCGGGCCGAATTAATGACGAAATTTGGATAATGCCTATCTCATATATGTGAGTTACAATGGAAAATGCTTTTAATCATATTGATTGTAAAAAGATAGAACCAAAACACAATGTAGGCTGTAATCTCGAGTTTGTGAATGCTTCATTCGTTGCTATCCTAATTGAAGAGATCATTCAACTATAAGCGAGCGGATGAATTTAAAGTGACATTTACTGTAAGGACTCCCTCTGCAGTTGAACACCTCCTACAGCAGAGACGTTCCCCACCACAACGGGACAGATCAAGAGCAGCGCCAGGACGTGACCTGGTCATTGAACCCGCTGGGTAGAACTGCCCAATCCTGATCGTTGCCTCCAAACACGCTTCCAGTGCAGTAGTTGTCCCTTTGCGGGGTAATTAGAAAGTTGAATTTCTTCGGGGGCAGCTATACTCACTTCCAGTATCGGCAAGAATGCCGATCGGAAACTTGGACCGAGCTCATCTTATCGTTCCAGTTACTGGGTAGATTGTCTATTCACAGTCAGGATTCAGAGAGAGAGAAAAAGCACAGCACGTGTGTGGACTTACAGCAAACACCAGTCTGCGGATTCTCAAGGAACAGATTTTCTCCAGTGAACAAACCGTCCTTCCAGAACTGGATCCAGTATGAGGCCCGAGCCGCGAGCCTACCAGCCTTAGCACTTCTTTAATTCTTATCTGAGATGAATATAGCTTACTTTGAAGCCGCGATGCTTTCAGGGTGGGCCGTAGGAGCAGCCAAAACGCACCCTACCACAGCCAGGCAAGCTACTGCGGACTTAATTGTATGCATTGTCGCGGGGAAGATTGAATCGATTGTGCTTTTCGAGACTGCTCGCTCCGTTCAAGATGGCGATGGTGACCGATGGACGAGATAGAGAGAAAACAGGCGTTATATAGTCGGCAAAGTCATGACGAAGACCACTTCCAGCGTGGAGCTTCACCTGCTACCTGCGAAGCAATTTAGCCAAACAAAGACCCGTACGATGCTTCGAGGACTAAAGAGGGGCAAAACGCCACGTTGGATCCATTCCTGCACGTAGGGGGCCTAGGCTAAGATAATTCAGCCCCAAAGGTGGAGAGGGATGCGGTGCAGAGATCAGATGATATGCACATGCATTCAGCTTCGATGTCCATCATGTTCTAGGTCAGAAGTTCCTTGCTTGGAATTGACTGGGAGGAGGCTGGGACGGTTCGGGAGAAAGCAAGCACACATGTGCTACGGTCAACACGAGCACTAAAGCCAATGCTATCTAAAGAGCGAAGTGTGTATGTACAAGCAGGAAAGCAGACACAATCTAATAATCGTGGAGATTATTCTAAAATAGTACTTCCGGATTAGCGTCATCGAACTGACTATTCCAGTGACGCGTAGCGGGCCTAGTTACTGTTACGGTGCACGCCTCTGCACACAGAACTGTTGGGGCTGGCCAGCAGCCAGGCTGGTTATTGCTGACCCCTCTGCCGAGTCACACGCTGCTCGCGATCGGTGGACGGTGGCCGAACGGCTTTGCAGCAGCGACAGAAACCTACTATGGCCGACGCACTGTAACAAGCGGATACGAGGAGAGAGGCCTTGCCGTCCGCTCTGCCGTGCTCAAGCTGCGAACCGGCCGAGCCGTGCTCAAGCGGATGGCCATGGGGGAATCCCGGCTGTTGTCCGTTTTGTTTGTGCCTTGGATTCTCCTGCGTGCTGTGGCGGGCTAGCCGATTTCGCTCCGGGCCGGGCCGACAGCCGATCAATGGATTCCTGGGTGCTGGGTTCTGAAAGATACATGATTTTCCGTGCACGGCTCCATCGAGGCCCCGATCTGCTCGCTGGCTCGCAGGCAGCCACTTGATTTACTGGCAAGCAGAATTGGCCAGATCTCGCCCATGAACGACGCGGTCGCAGAGCAGCACGGCCGGCCGCCCAACCACGAGAAAGGGCGGAACCCCGGAAACGGCATCGAAGCGCCTACACCGCGTGATTGAAGGCCTCAGCACCAAGCTTCTCCTGCGCGCTTCCCCTGGTCCGTCGTTTACCACCCAGCCTTTTATCCCGAGCTTGAGGCTGGTGTTCATCTGGATCTCTTCGACCCGTTAGCACCGAGCAGACTTCCAACCACGGACTCTTCCTCAGGCACTCTCTGTGTGCAGGTCCCTCCAGCCGCGCGAGGGCCCAGCCTCTCGGTTTCCGCTCCGGCTTCCACTTGCCATTTTAGGCTTTTGGCCCCTACGGCGCGTCTGCTGGTACGGGCCGCCGCCGGGCCTTATTGGTCGCGCAAAGCTCTCACGGTGTTGCGCAAACCGCGCCGACCGCGGTAACCCGACATGTGCGGGGTCACACCATACAATGTGCCTGTGCAAGCCCCCGTGGCGTTTGCGGAAGGTCAGCGACGCATGTTGGCCACCCAAAAGGCAGCGATCGGTCACATGTCTCGTAGCACCAATCATTCCGGCCTTACCAGGCCCTGGATGCACCACCTCCCCGGCGGGCGACCTGGCGCAAAACGCCATGACTGGCTGGACGAGCCCTTGGATCCCACGTTCGCCCCAAAAAGACACCAGCAGTGGCTGATGATGAATCCGTGGCTATATCCCTAGCTTGCGCGCTCGTTCTGATCAAAGATACGGTTCATCCAGGGCACGCTCAAGCTGCCGCTCCTTCCACCCCGCCCTCAGCCCTAACATTGCCTGGGCGGCCCTTCCTGTCTGACCTGCCGCCCCCACCATCCGCGCACGCGCGATACATACGCTGCTGCAGTGGCTGTAGCCGGCTCTGGCCATGAGTACCGCCCTGGAGCACAGCAACAGAGGGGTCCCGCGCGCGAAGGCGAGCGAATCGGTGGCTGTAAGGGTGCTCGATGGTGAGAGCAGCGGCGACGCGGCGGCTGCGGCGAGCGAGAGCGGGCGGCGCACCGACGTTCCGCTGCGGATGAAGATCGTCTCCGTTGTCCTGGTTATCGTGGTCGGATTCGGGTCGCACTGGAGCAGTGACGTGACGGCCGCCATGAAGAGTACCCTGAAGAAGGTTGGCCCGCGAAAGCCCGAGTGCGTCGGGGGGAACAATGTGCTGATGGTCGACGTAGAAATTGCACATCAACAACGCGCAATATTCGGTCCTGGAGGCCAGCCAGGACTTTATGATCGCGACTTTGATTCTCGTCGGCGGCGTTGTGACAGACCGAATTGGCGGCGCAGGTGAGTCGTTGCTCCCAGCTTCTCCCCCGACCCGGCTGATCGACTCGAGGCGCATTACTCTGGGGCAACGCGATCTACAGCATCGGATCCATCATCCTCGCAGCCGCCGCAACGGTTCGCTCCTACAAGTTCATGATCTTCGGCGTGGTCGTGCAATCCTTCGGCGACATCGCCACCAAAGTCGCCCAGTACAAGGCCTTCTGTTCCTGGTTTTCGCCCTCGCATGGCTTCGCCTCGACGATCGGCATAGAGCACGGCATAAGCAAGCTCGGTTCGTTCGTTGGCAAAGCCACTGCCAACGTTATTGCTGAGCGCACTGGCGACTTTAGCTGGGTGTACTGGACGGCCGTCTTTGTGAACCTCTTCACCAATGTCGTCACCCTCGTCTACTGGCTCTTTGCTCGCTGGTGCGGCAAGCGCTACTCGGGCGTTACCGATCCAGCCACCGGAGACAAGCTACCGGAGAACAACAAAAAGTTCGAGCTGGATAAGATGATCCGTCTGCCCTGGCCCTTTTGGGGCATTGTCTTCTTCTCCCTCTTCCAGACTTGCGCCGCCGCCATCTACAGCCAAAACGCAACCGAGATGGCCGAACAGCGCTTCCACATCGACCCCGTCAAAGCGGGTTGGTACAGCGCCATGTCCAAGTATCTCGGCTTTTTCCTGGCGCCCATGCTCGGCATCTTCGTCGATCTTTTTGGCCAACGCCTCACCGTCATGCTCGTCTGCGGCGTAGGTATGCTGCTATCTATGAGCCTACTTGCCTGGGGCCCTTCGATTAGCGGAACGGCCGCTTCCTTCGGCTTCTACGCCGTGTCTTACCCACTGGGCCCCACAGTCCTTATAGATAGTGTTCGCACGTCCATCTGGTACCCGGAGATCTTTGGATCTGGGTATGCGGTCAAGGTTGCCGTCAATAATAGTATGACGATCATCGTTCGCATTATTACTGGAGTTATTCAAGACCGGGGTAACAACACATACGAAAACGTTGTTATCGTATATGTTCTACTAGCGGCGGGTTCAGTTGTTGTAGGGGCGGCGTTGTTTGCGTTAAGCTTCTACCAGGTAGATCTTAGAAGGCTCCAGTGGACCAAGACGCAGCGGCTAGCAAATGGCGATCTGATCAATGAGCGGAGAGAGGCTTTCAAGACCGGCGACGAGGGCAGGCGAAACAGAAGGATCAGCTTAGCGTGCTTCGCTTCTGTTTTGCTCCTGATTGCAATAGCGTGGGTGGCCTTCTTCTGGGGCGTGGCAACGGGCAACAACGACTAGTAGATAGGGATCTTGCAGTGGGCTCCGGGCGCTTTCCTAGCAGAATGCGCTCTTGGCTGAGCCATCATGCAATGCTAGGTCCGACGAGTTGCGCCTCCGTACATGAGTCGCTGCGCGAGACTTAATGAAGGAGGCCATGCACAGCCTGTCTGTAGCTACGGCTTCGCTTTGCTGCCAATCGGCGCCGATTTTGCTTGCAAGTGAAAGTGAAAGCTGTATGCCGAAAGCTTAGCACGACTATAGCTCAGATCGTCTCAGAGCAGGAACGATCTCACCACGATATTGACGAGGGTGCTCCCTCACGTTATTCGTTGTCTCTCTTAAAATTAGACACGTACATGCTCTCACGCGCACCCACCCCCCCGCCTCAGCATCACCAGCAGCATCGCCAGCAGCATCGCCACAACGCCCTCTGAAGGCACAGAGTTCATTGTCCGCAATAGTATGATCACCGCTGCGCAGAAGTTAACGCCGGCGAGACATGAGCGGTATGATGAGGCAGTTGCGGGCCTACGGAAGAGGTCTCAGATGGCAATGAGGAGGGAGGTGGATGCGGATGCGGACGAAGGGATGGTCAAGGAAGTGGAGAAAGAGGCGCGTGAAAAGGCGGATGAGGGTTCTGGCGCCGCCGTTGCCGTCGAAGTGCCTGTGACAAAGAGCGCAAGCGCGTCGGTGAACGTCCGCAACACCAGAAACAAAGGGCAGCAGTGGCGTAAAGCGGGCCCAGCCGCATGCGTTGATGCTATATATATCGTCATCCTTAGATGATACGACTGGCAACGCATTTACTTTTATCCATGTAATCTGACCCTTTCCGGTATGTGGTGTGAACTTTGCAGTCGCATACCACTATAAAAACAACAAGATATCATTTTCTGCGTCAAATGGTCCTTAGCGAGAGTTGTAATTTTCCGTTGCATGAAGGAGAGAAAAATAGCGTCAAGTTATATGGAAAGGGCGCAAAAGACGTAAATAAAGAGAAAAAGAAAAAAAACTTAATCATGAACATTTGCCCACATAGAGAGCTCATGGGAGAGTTCGTAAAGGGCTTGTAGGAGACCTGAAATGTATAGCTCAGAGCCGCTATCCTTGTGAGTTATCCTGTCTTGCCCAGGCTCTTTTCATATCTAGCAGCCAACGTAAATGTAGTTCACCGCAAGCCAAGGTGTTGCCATCTCTTCTCCATAGATTATTCGGGCACTGGGTTTACATGCCAATGCTCGAGAAACCCGAGGAATCAAAAAGAACTACACCCTAGAATGTAGCCGCAAACTCTCTTCCACATGCTCTGATACAGCCGGGAAGCAGTTGACGGGTGTGAGGCCGAGCAAGGCCTGATTCACGGGACTCTGAAGCTTATTTTACTACATCAAGGCCCAACCCTGAGTACCCCTCTCCAGAAGGAACAATAAAATATCTCTCGTCTAATAAATCATCCACAACATGTACATCCCATCACCAGACAGTAATGGGGGAGTTTTGCGCTCGTTTGAAGAACAGGATCGGTTGTCCTGCACTAGGCGGTAGTTAGGGCAGGCTCTCGTCCTCAAAAAAAAAAAAAAAAAAAAACGTCAGCAGTTAGAGACGGAGTCCACGTCGAGCAGCTCGGTCCAACCAGGCTGGATCATAGTTGAGTTGACTAAGTTACTCACATCGCTTAGTGTTCCACGCACCCACCAGCTCTAGGCGCAAATGCAGCATCGCACGGGGGCAAACACCTCTGGGACAGGTTTCAAATGCCGGTTACACAGATGTTGCTCTAGTGCGCTGCCATGCCCGGTTTGGCACCCAAATTTCAATGTCGCCCACCCTCGTAGAGCGTAGGCAGCGGAGGGAAAAAGAAAAAGGCATAGCCTAAAACAGCGGGCAGGGACGTTAGATGTCTAATCTGCAACGAACCATCGAAAGAAAATCATGAAAGGTTAGGAATCTAAAACATCATTGAGACTTTGTCTAAGTATGCTAGCCTTGGCTATTTTTTATCTACGCTCATGAATGTTGAAATCATTTCGAACCTCCGGACATTCGACTAGCAGCAAAATCAGAGACTGATAACACAATAGCTTCCTACAAGCCATCAAAAATGTCGATTCAAGGACGCCCCTCATCTATCATTCGCGACGACAAGGATATTATACGCGAGTTGCTTCAAATGCTCGAATCCGAGAAAGAAAAAGGCCTCCAAAACTACCGACTCTACCTTGATTCAGCAACTTTTCTCAAGTCAGAAATCAGCAGAACGCAAGAAGCCCTCCAGAACGCAGACAACGAGAACAACATTCTGCAGCAGGAACTCACCGAGCTGAGGGAGTGGAAACACGGAGAGCTAGAGAGACAGCGCGCAACGACGATGAGTAAAGATCAAACCACACTTGGCGGGCGTATTCACTCAAAGGGGAGCCAGTGGAGCCACCGCGTAGGTGATGGTACGCTAGCTGCTTCCAGGCAAACATATTGTTGGATTTGGTGGTGATACCATCAATTGAGAATGAGTGGCATGAGGCGTGAGAGGGACGCTCAGGGGAGTCCTCTTATCCGTCCTCTTCCATGACTAAGCTAAAGTTTATTGTACACACACGTGATATTCCAACACATATCTACGGCTTGAAACACCACACGGCCTACGCGAACCACGAAGTGCAACCACACAGCACGAAGCATCCGGATGGCAAGAGACACAAGCGACACTTCGTGGAATAGAATCAGAACGGCAGAGGTATGCATCAGAGCTTGTTCGGCTTGAGAGAGAGATGCATCAACAGAAACAACCTTGTCACGCACAGCTCCAGCATCGAAACGACTACCTAGCACAGCAGGTAACTGAGATTGAGGCGCAGCACCAGCAATCGAACGCCCAGTGCGCAGAACTGGAAGAGAAGGTCGCAGGCTTAGTCCGCCAGAGTGTGCGACAGGAGCTACGCTTAAGAGAAGCCGACAATCTTTATGGTGTGGTGGATTCTGCGCTTACATATGCTGATATTCGTGATGTAGAAGAGATGTGGACGTCTGACTTCTGTAAAAGTTCAAAGTCCCGTGTGTCAGAAGATCGGCCGCTTGGCGCTCTTGTAACAAAGGAAGACTTGGTTGAGGCAGCGGCGAGGATACACAGTCACGGATCGATGCCGCTGGTGCGACAGCCAGAGTCAAAGGTCAGTCAGCTTTAGCACCGTTTACTTAGATTACTCTCCGCTTTATGGCATATGCCAAACTCTACATGACCTCATCAAGCTGCTAAGCTCCTCTCTGAGATGCGTTCATACGCCTCTTTAACCATCTGTGCCCGCCTCAGAACTGCTTCGCGCTGCTCGTCTGAACATGCGGCTATCCAGGCACCCAGCTCGGTTATTGGCATCCATGCCGGCGGCTGCCCAGGTGAGACATAAGGTATTGTTGGATCAATCACGTGTATTTAGCTTTCGCCAAGGGAAGTCTATTCAGGAGAGGATAAAAGGCCACTCCACGGCCGCCCTCCTCCAACACCATGCCAATCCAACTCTTTACTACTGAATAAGCTGTCACATCACTTGTTCCAACAGGTATGCCCCTGTTCCAAAGCTTCTCCTTGTCCTTGGCGAAACGCTCATAGATGGCCATCCAGGATGGCTCCCTGTCTTCAAGCCTAGCCTTCAGGTACCTGAACCTCGTAATGCAGCCTTGATACTCAACGTGGACCCATTCCTTGCGGCCCTGCGCAGCGCACCAAGCGCCAACCTCAGTTACGGGTAGCAACTCAGGAAGAGGTTCAGCGTTAACTGGTGACCCGGTCGTGTCCATGCTACGGTACAGTTGCGCCCACCAGCGAACGTCTGCTCGATTGCTTATACCGTGCCTAAACGGAGTGGCCATGTACGCCCTCTCGTCTGCGAACACCTCTTCCCTGCACGCTGGACAATGGCGCCGGTATTTGGCATGCCTGTCCGTTTCTGAGAACCAGGTCAGAAGGCAGTCGTGATGGAAGTAGTGCTTGACGGTACTGCTACAAGCAGCAACGACATCGCTAGACGCAGCAAAGGACTCGGTGCAAATAGGACAATCCAAGGGACCGCAGATATCATCCTCGTTGGTCTCTTTGCGCCTATTCTCCAGTTCCTCCAACGGTAGTGGCTGCGGTTGGAGCGACCGAAGGTATTCTGTACGAGAATGCATTGACGTGGGATGTTACGAGGCTTTAGAATCTGCTGTCAAATATTTTCCGTGCGTGTGGTGATGCTTTAGGAGATGGGTATTTGGTAATTCTCGCTGGCTTGAGGATCCTGGCTAGTTTCTGCCCATCCAAGTCAGAGCGTCCCAGTCCTTCATATAGCTATTTACTCTTATTTGCTTCTAATCAAACAAAAAGAAAACTAAAAGCGAGAAAGATGATATTGTTAAGTCTCTCTTTGTTAAGTTGCTTTAAAGTCCTTATTTTTCTCCTAGCAATGGCATTGACTAATGCTAAAAGGTTAATGTATGCTTTGTTTGATATAAAATGCTTTGTTGCGGAGCATCACGAACGAGGGTGGGCAAGTAGTAGGAGAGTTGGCAGTGGGCGCAGCCTATTCGAAGAGCATGTGGAGAAAAGGTCAAACGTGGGACACGCGGATCCCACCCGATCAGTGATGTGATTTCCTTTATAAGCTGATCCGTCAGCGAAAAGGGTCAGTGAATCAGTTGGAAACTCCAACTGCGCAACTGAACAGGCCTTGGAATATTAGTGTATAATCAGCGCTCACGCGCATATAAACAGGACTGTCGTGGTCAATTCCATTCATTGATTCTCCGATAACCTGTGAATGTGCACTAGCTGACCACGGCTACTATCTCCTGCACTTTGTCAGCGACAAGCAGATAACAGTAGCGAACCTCGTGACGCTAGTGTCTTGTGCCCCAGCCCCACTACTCGATGGAAGAAGGTGCGAGGGAGTTGAACGACGGATCTGAGGAAGCTGCTGAGCCAGCGCAGTACAGCTGTTGAACCGGGTAGGTGAACCAAACGAGAGAAAAAAGATTGATTGATGAAGGAGGCCAGCCGGCGTTGGCCATAAGGGCCAACGCTCGGTGGTGACTAAGCTACTGAAGCAAACAACCTAAACCTGAAACGGCTTAGCGGCTGCCACTGGAACCTTCCACCCAATAATAGCCATGGCAGCAACAAAGTTATAGTAGCAACTAAGCTCCTCGGGCCACTTAAGGCAAGATCATTCTAATAGCATAATATTTCGCACTGGATGAAGACGGAACAGCCTACGGAGGCTGCTGGCACTACGGGAAGACTATAGCGCCGAGACACGGATATGTAGAGGTATACGGAGTAGAAAGAGAGCTGGCCAAAGTCCGCTGCCTCGCTTACTGTAGGCTCAAATGGGTCAAGTGGGTACAGTGGAGCTGGCGGCGTGCCCCATAGCTGCTTATAAATTTATCATCATCATCGCCATCACTGCTCGACGCACATCCCGACTACAGGCCCAGCTTAACGTGCTATCAAATTATATATGGATCAGTCTAAGGGATGAATTCCTCTCGAAGGGGTTTGAGATGGGAGTCAGTGTTAAGACTTCTCTGAAACAACTGGCCATTTCCAGTAGGCTACGGAGTCGCCGGGTAGGTGGATTGGGCCGAAGGGTTCGCCTTGAAGCGAAGAGCGAGGAGAGCAGTGATGGACAAGGAGCAATATTACGTGGGTGCGGTGCACGAAGGCCGTTTGAATTCATTGAGGAAGACAAGGAGGTGAATCCATTCATCATCTATAATGCCACTCTCTCCACCACCCTGACCGGCATCCCCCCATTTGGCTTCGCGGTGCCCAGCAGCACCGGATACGCCGGAGCCCCCAGGTACTCAAACTGGCCATCACCATCACCATCGTCATCATCGCCGCCCTCCCACTTCGCATCGTAGCTCGGCGCGATGTCGAACCGGCCCAGCGTCAGCGCCAGAATGAGCCTGATCTCCATGACGGCCAGCTCCTGCCCGAGGCAGTTGCGCGGCCCCACCTCGAACGCCCGCCAGGCGTGCTGGTGCGTCTTCTCCGGCTCCGGCAGGGCCGCACCTCCTCTGTCCTCGGCCTCGCGCTCCCCGCGCCGGCCGCTCCGCATCCACCGCTCCGGCCGGAAGGCGTGCGGGTCGGGAAAGTACGCCGGGTCGCGGTGCAGCGAGAAAGTCGCGTTCATGACCATGAAGCCGTCCGTCGGATAGGTTGCGCCCGTCTCCGGGTCGACGATGGGCGGCGCGGTCGCGGTGCCGGTCCGCACGCTGCTGGCGGGCGGGAAGAGGCGGAGCGTCTCTTTAACCACGGCCGCCACGATGGCCAGGTCGTTGAGCAGCGCCGGCTGCGCGGCGAGGCGGGCGGCGGCGTCAGGCCCGAGGACGGCAGAGAGCTCGTGGCGGACGGCGCTCAGCCAGCGCGGGTGCCGCGCGAGCAGCCAGTAGGCGTAACACAGCGTGCCGCTGGAGGTGTCGTGGCCGGCGAAAATGAAGGTTTTCATCTGATCGACGAGGACGCGGAGGAAGCGTTCGTCGAGGGTGGCGGCGGCTGGCTTGTCGTTCGCATACGAGGAAAGGGCGAGGTCGATGGCGTGTTTGGGCTTTTCGATGGACGCTGCTGCTGCTGCTGCTGATGCGCTTTGATCCCGGATCTGAGTCCAGCGGTCCAGTACGACGGCCTTGATGGCCCGGTCCATGCTCCGCTCGTTCAGCCGCATCTTGAGGGCGCGCCAGGGGTTTAGGTTCTTGAGCTGCGCGAATCCAGGGTCGGACCCGGCGGCCACCCAGTGCACTTGGTCACGCAGCGTTTTTGCATAACCTTTGCCGTCAGGGGAGGTGGCGAATGAAGAGCCTCTTTCCGAAGAGTCAGATGTTTCTTCTTCAACTAGCACTCGGACAACCTACAAGATGATGTGTCCAATGATCTCGACAGTGAGGTTCACGGCTAAGGGCTCGAGTTGGAAGCATTCGCCGCTGCGCGCGTAGCTGGATAGCGTGTCACAAAAGCTTCGGCAGATGTCCACCAGCGCTGGCATGTATTGCTGCAGGGCGCCGGAGGAGAAGGCCGGGTTAAACAGTGTACGCCATCGCTTCCACTCGTGACCCTCCTGCACCACAAGGTTGTTGACGCCGATGTACGGGCGCAGTATGGCCTTGAGCTGGCCAAACTTGGGCAGTGATGGCTTGACGGACACCTGGTCTGCCAGCACCGGGTCGGTCACAATGAGCCAGGGAGGCGAGAAGGGCCATAGATCGACATAGAAGGCCTTTGACAGGCCGTATTTCTGCTGCAGGATCAGTCCGTAGGTCTGTGGGTGCAGCCGAGGGGGCAGTTTCTGAGCAAGAGCGCCAATGAGCTTTGCGTGGCCGAAGATGAACTCGTGGCCGGGTGGCTGAGGCTACACATCCTGTTAACGTCTTTAAGTTTGACAGGACACAGGGATAGTAATGCTCACCAGGGTTCCGAACAACTTTCGCTGT
>JAJJID010000447.1:0-32365 GCA_022204955.1 Macrophomina pseudophaseolina | reverse complement strand
TTACTACCTATCGTTCTAATTCTTTACCCCTCTCTTGTTCTTTAAGGTAAATCTATCGTTACCCGACCCTACTAGGTAATTCTAAAGCCTAGTAGAAGAGGCCGCCGTTATACTTTAACTACTATTCTTACAAGAGAAGGTAGTTCCAAGAAGAGAAACGACTAACGAAAGATAGTATTATCTAATACTTAACGCTAACTAAGTAATATAATAAACAACGTCGATATAAATAATAATAGTTTTCTATAGCTAACTATAGCCGACCTTTTTTAGGTTATCTAAGACATGCAGGGCCAGATCGGCGAGCTACGCGGATAACTTTAGAAGTAGACTAACGAGAACACCTAGCTCTATTAATAAGTAAATAAGCTCCGTAACTAAGCTACCCCCGCTCCGGCACTAGCTTCTATTACGACTCCCCCGACGGACCTTATATCCAGAAACGAGTCGCCGGCCCGAGTTAAAGAAACTACTATAAAGACGGCTAAACCCGATCTCTTCTACGGTAACTAAAAGAAGCTCTAAACCTTTCTATCTTAACTCGACCTTTACTTCTTCTTTAACTCTCGCGAATTCGAAAGTAATGATCGAAAGGTTATATTCGCTACCACGTACCTACGCGATACTATAGCCTAGTGGTTCGAACCCTACCTTAGGAACTACATGAGCAAGGAGCCAAGCTAATAGAAGAAAGATACTAGTAAGATCTTCGCTAGTTATAAATACTTCGTTAACTAAATTAAACAGAGCTTCGGCGATCTAGATAAAGTATATAAGGCACGCCGAGCCATTATAAACATCTAATAGAAAACCTTAGTAGCCGAGTATACTACCGAGTTTTAGAAGGCCGCGGCCTATCTCGACGACTAGTTAGACCGCACCTTTATAGATTACTACTACCGAGGACTTAAGAAAAAAGTCAAGGATTAACTTATAACCTAGGACGACCCTAAAACGCTAGACGAACTTATTAAGCTAGTAATTAAGTACGATAACCGCCTCTTCGAGCGATAGACGGAGCGCTATAAAGGAAATAACTATAAAGCTAATACTTCGCGCCCTATACGCCCTAAATATACTTAAGAAGAAGGCGATACTATAGAATTAGATGCTACTTAACGAAATGACAAGGGCTATAAATAACCCTGACGTTAGTAGACGGAGTAAGAAATAGAATACTTTAACTAAGAACTCTATATCTACTACGGAGATAAGTAGAACCCCTAATACCGCTACCTATAACGAAATAAACTCGGTAAGACTACCGCTAGCGCTATCTAGGAAGAAGAAGAACCCCGCTCCGTATCTACTATAAGTAAGAAAGTTAATTATGCGGCTATAAGCTAGACTACCTACTTCGATGATAACTATACTACCTACTAGAGTAATAAGTAAGCTACCGAATAGTACCCCTTCGAACCCCGATAGTTAAACCTAGCTACACGTAACGAGGAAATACTAGAAATCGAAGACCTTATCGATAATTTTCTCCTAGACTAAGAACTCGTTAATAGTAGTATAGGAGAATTCTACGAGAGTATAATCGAAAGTAAGAATAGCGTATAGTTAGAAGATACCCTAATACTATCCGATAAATAGAATACCCTTGCCGAACTAAAAGTTCTAGCCGAGAGATATGGTATTAGTAGCTATCTATAGAACGAATAGGGTAACTATACCTAGACGATATAGATTCTGTATTAAGAAAGCCTCGCTCTAACGGTTATCTAGAAATAGTGCTAGGATACGCTTTAGAAAACTTAGATCGAATAAGATAGAAAAAAGTACGAACTCTCGGTAACTATAGACACGACGCTTCTTATACGCCACTACTAAGGGGTCTCTATACGCGAATAAGCGGACTATAACTTTCTTCGAGAACTCGCGAGAATTCTCTACTAGTATGGAACGGCAACTATCTAGAACCGTATACTATAGTAGATCCCCGACGAGAAACTTAACCGTCCGATCTTTAGATACTAAATACGAAAGGACCGGGTCTATTAGCAAAGATAGCTAAATAACGGTAACTAGACCCGTTAGAAGTAAGCATATCTACAAGTTAACGAATAGGAAGATTATATATATAATATAATCTACGGCCAATCTAGGTTAAAAAACTAGATAGCTCCCCTATTTAGGGACCCTAGAAGGGGCCGTCGGACAGGTCTCTTAACTAGGTTTTACGTACACTAAATAGTATACGCACCTTAGAAAGAGTTCTTAGAATACTAGTAACTATCTACAGATAAACCGTAATAGCTATACTCGATAGCAGAGTAGAAGGTAACTTTATTAGCTATATCTTTGCTACCTAAAATAATATTAGACTTACGGGGAAAGACTACTTCTACTCGCTAAAGATAGTAGATAGGTCCGCCGCCTCTTACGACAAAGGGCAGATTCGGATTAAAATAGAACCCGCAAAGCTTACTATTAGAAAATATATAAAGAAAATTATACTTAACGTAACCTCTATACTAGGACACGATATTATTCTAGAAATTCTATAGTTTAAAACCCACGAGCCGCATATTCGATAGAAGGAAAGAATAGTTACCTTTCTAAATAAAGAATACGTTAGACACCTAGTAAACGCTAGAAGAATACCGACGGTTAAAAAAGACCTCTTAGATATCTAGGAAATCTTAATAGATGCATTAAAGCGAATAAGAAACCGAGAAGAAAAAGTGTATATAATCTTTATTAAAATAAGCCTAGAACACGAGTAGAAAATCCTAGCTCGTATAATACGGGGCCTCCGCTAGGAGGATAACGATATCCTAAAGCCAGTCGGAGGAGACTACCCCTAGAGGATCTATAGAAGATATAACCCATCTATGTGTAGATAGATAAATATTATTAAATAAGGTATTTCGGCAGCCGAGGTTAACGCAGACCTCGACGGAATTATAAGGCCTACTCCGAATAAATTAGTACCTATACCGAAATTAGAAACCGTCCTATAATAGTTCTAGGATATACTAAGAATATTCTAGAAAAGAGGTAAAGGATAGTTACTAGAGCATTAGCTATAGAATTATAAGATACCCCTACTTCTAGAAACGCAGCTAGCGTTTAAGCCTATATACTTCTTATCTAAGAAAGAGGCTAAAGCGCTATGGAAATATATTAATAAGAACCTAGAACAAGGTTATATCCGCCCGTCGTTATTACCGGCTAGATACCCGATCCTATTCGTACTAAAGAAAAATAGTAAGCTCCACCTCTACGTTGACTACTAATAGCTAAACGATATTATAGTAAAAAACCATTACCTACTACCTCGTATCGACAAACTATAGGATAAACTTAGACGCGCTAAGTACTTTACGAAGTTAGACCTTTAAGAAGACTACTACCTAGTCCGTATTAAGAAAGATAAAGAATAGAAAACGGTATTCCGAACTAGATTCGGCTACTACGAGTACACGGTAATGCCCTTCGGACTTACTAACGTACCGGCTACCTTCTAGAGCCTAGTTAATAACACGCTACGTCCATATTTAGACATATTCGCTTTGGCTTACCTAGATGATATCCTAATCTACTCGGAAATGCTCGAAGAATATACTAAGCATATAAGAAAAGTCCTAAAGGCCTTAGACGAGCGAAACCTCTAAGTTACCCTAGAAAAAAGTAAGTGGTATACCTAAAAGACTAAGTACCTAGGGTTTATTATTACCCTAGGATACATTAGCATGGACGACAAGAAACTAAACGTAATAAGAGATTAGCCTATACTAAAAACCGTTAAAGAAGTATAATCCTTTCTTAGATTTACTAACTTTTATTAGAAGTTTATCCTAAACTACGCGAAGGTATTAACACCTCTTATAGACTTAACTAAGAAAGAATACGGGTTCGTATAGGGGGAAAGGTAATAAATAGCCTTCGACTTACTAAAGCGTATATTTATAGAAGTACCAGTCCTAGGTATCTATAACCTAAACCTATCTATTACGGTCGAGACTGACGCCTCCGACTACGCTATTAGAGTAGTCCTTAGCTAGCTAGACGAGTAAGGTAGACTATATCCTATCGCCTTCTACTTAAGAAAAATAATAGGCCCCAAAAAGAATTACGACGTCTACGATAAGGAACTCCTAGCTATTATTACGGCCTTTAAAGAATAGAGATACTACCTAGAAGGGGCTAAACACTAAATTATAGTATATTGCGACTATAAGAACCTATCGTACTTTACTACTACTAAGGAACTAAACCGACGATAGGTTAGATAGGCTAAAGAACTAGCATTATACGATATAAAGATTACCTATAGAAAGAAATCCAAAAACGCTCGCGTAGATGCGCTAAGTAGACGAGCTAACTATATCGAGGAAAAGCTAGGTCTATAACCTACGATACTCGATACGTAGGAAGACGGGTCTTTTATACCCGCTAGCCGTAGCCGCTAGATTACTACTATTTATAGCATCGAATAAATATAGCTTAAGAAAGAACTAGACGACTCGCTTACCCCGGTTCGACGACTAGCCCTAGCGATACACCTTAAAGGCAATGAATAGAAGCGTAAAATCCGAGAAGCCTACGTAGACAATACAATAGCTTAAGAAATCGGAGAACTCGAAAACGACCCCTGAGTAACTAAAAACGTAGATAGTATAATTCTATTTTTAGAATTAGTCTATGTCCTAGTTAAACTATAGAAAGAACTTATAAAAGATATATACGAAGCCCTAGTATACGGTTATTAAGAAATAAATAAGATAATAGAGCGAATTACGAGAAGCTACTACTTTCTAGGGCTTAGAAGAACCGTTTAACGGGTAGTCTTATAATACGACCTCTATATTAGAAGTAAGGCCGTAAGATACGTATTCTACGGATAGCTTTAGCTACTACTAGCACCGAAGCGCCCTTAGTAGTCTATCTTACTAGACTTTATTACGGACCTACCTAAGTTAAGAGAGCTACTTACTAAGGTTAAGTATAACTCGATCCTAGTTATCGTTAATAGAATAATAAAGTACGTATATTACTTACTATTCCTTAAATCGGTAAATATGGAAGAACTCGCCTATATGTTTCTTAGAATAATTTTTAGCAACCACGGATTACTAGAAGAACTCGTATTAGATAGAAATCGACTATTTATATTCCGATTCTAGTAATCGCTTACTCGATAGCTTAGCACTAAATATAAGCTCTCTATAACGGCACACCCGTAAACAGACGGCTAGATAGAACGAATAAACTAAACGCTAGAGTAATATCTATGCTACTACCTTAACTACATGTAAGATAATTAGGTCGAGCTACTACCGCTTACTTAATTTACCTATAATAGCTCGAAAGTATTAGCTATATAAGAATTACCATTCTACGCTAACTATAGATACGAATTAACGGTCTATAGATACCCGATACTAAGCGAGTTATTAGCCTAGAAAGGAATCCTTAAAACGGACCAGCTAAAGGCACTCTATAAATAAATACACCTAGACCTAGAATTTGTAGCCCTATAAATAGGTAAATACTACAATAGATAGTACTAGAAGGCATTAAAGCTAAGAAGAAGAAATAAAGTTTACCTCTTTAGTAAAAATTTTAAACGAAAAAAGAATGACTAACTAAGTAAAAAATTAGACTTTAAAAAAGTCAGCCCCTTGGAAATTAAGGAATAAATTAAAAAGATTAATTTCCGCCTTAAATTACTAGACACTATATGGATACACCTAGTATTTTACATTGCCCTACTCGAGCCGGCACCTTAAGACGCCACGCCAATACACTACACAGAGAAAATAATACCTAAAAACCTAGACGCCGATAAAAATAGAGAGTAGAACGTAGAATAAGTCCTAGATAGCGGCTATATTAACGATTAGTTCCGATACCTCCTTAAATAGGAAGAAGATTAGAATAATACCTAGAAACTACTAGAACTCTACAACTATTAAGAACTTATTAATAAGTTCTATCGCCGAAACCTAGATCGACTAACGCCGCCGACTCGTTATACACGAAGGACCTAAAGTTAAAATTAATAAATGGAGACAACTGCGCTTAATTAACTAACCCGGAACCCTCAGGTGGCGCAGAACCTAAACCAATGCTAGGAGACCTAATAGACCGGAACGACTCTACAGCGCTATTAGCTAAGGCATCGCTACGTAAATGCTTTAACGATCGCCCCTCCTTAGCATCTTTAGGGTTAGAGGCGCCCCTAGTCTCTAGTGCTTTTAACTTTCTAAGTACATTAATCGCGTCCGACTTGCGCTATAGCATTAGGGTAGCACGACGCTTAAGCAACTCCTACTACTTCTTAGCACGAGAAAGACCGGAGACCGCCTTTTAAAGCTAATCCTTAAAGGCCGCACGCTCGGAGCGCGCTTTATCTAGAGCACGTCGAAGACGTTTAACTAAAGAAAAAATTAGCAAGCATATAAGGTAATTAAAAAAAAACTAATAGTCGGAATTTTTAAGACTACTAGTATCGCAACTAGTATACCCGGTACGATAATATTTGCTATAACGTAAGTGTCAGGACAATAGGCCTAGCCTGCAGTTAGGGTGCTAACCACCTGCTAAGCACGTGCTTATCACGTGCGAGGTGCACGGGGCACCCGGGGCCCCTACATTTAGGCCACCGGTGCAAACCCTTAACACCAAGGATTCGCATCTGAGAATACTACCCTTTCGAAAGACTCCCTGTTCAAACCCCATTTGCTTACAGTAAGAAACCTAAGGCCACGCGATATACTACCTTAGGCTCTTTAGCCTTTCGCTAAGTATTTAGAAGTAAATATTACGAATAAGAAACGAATATCGCGATACCTAGTAAATTAATCTTCGTATCTAGAGACTTACGCTTAGTCTTCTATGAATCGCGCTTTCGTTTCGGAGGTATAGTAGAAGGCTTATAGCAAGAGAAGAAAATAAGAAAATAAAAAAAGCCTAAGATATAGATAAATAAATAAATCTTCGGGCCGAAGATTCTTAAGAGGGGAGATAGTATTACGAACCCCACGGGCGTTAGTCCCGCATAGGTAAATATCCCTTAAGGGACAGGAACCCTTATAGAAGGAAATCCCGTAGGGGAATACTAACTATAGGGAAATAGTGCTTAAAGAGCTTAGTTAGGAAGTAGGCGGCGCGATAGAATCCCGTAGGAGAATAACTCCCTTAAGAAAATGGTTCCCGCACAGGAAGGCTAAAGCTATAATTATAAGGGACTATAGTCTAGCGGTATAATACTCCCTTAGTAAGGGTCGCAGGCAGAATCTAGGAAACTAGTAGAGAAGCACGTTACGCGATAATAAATAAGGAAAATATCGCTATCGTTCGTAGAAGAAGGTTAAAAGTCGAATTCTAGAAAGTAAGCGTTAGCACCCGAGTTATATAGGCCCTATAAGGACCTACTAGGATTAATTTAATTTAAGAATACTAATCTAATACTATTAATCTAGCTGCTTTAATCTAGCTATATCGATCTAGATTGTTATAACTCTTTTATAGTATATAGATATACTTATTAAGTAGTACTTTAACCTTCGTAGTTAACTTAAGATTCTAATATAGACTTATTAGAGGTAATAAGCCTAACGCGTACCGCGCTCTAATCTATTACGTGATTACTACCTATCGTTCTAATTCTTTACCCCTCTCTTATTCTTTAAGGTAAATCTATCGTTACCCGACCCTACTAGGTGATTCTAAAGCCTAGTAGAAGAGGCCGCCGTTATAGTAGACTAACGAGAATACCTAGCTCTATTAATAAGTAAATAAGCTCCGTAACTAAGCTATTCCCGCTCCGGTACTAGCTCCTATTACGACTTCCCTAACGGACCTTACGTCTAGAAACGAGTCGCTAGCCCGAGTTAAAGAAATAACTACGAAGATGGCTAAATCTAATCTCTTCTACGGTAACTAAAAAAAGCTCTAAACCTTTTTATCTTAACTTAATCTTTACTTCTTCTTTAACTCTCGCGAATTCGAAAGTAAGAATTAAAAGGTTATATTCGCTACTATATATCTACGCGACACCGCGGCCTAGTAGTTCGAACCCTACCTTAGGGACCGTATGAGTAAGAAGCTAAGCTAATAGAAGAAAGACACTAGCAAGATCTTTGCTAGCTATAAATACTTTATTAACTAAATTAAATAGAGCTTCGGCAATCTAGATAAAGTATATAAGACACGCCGAGCCATTATAAATATCTAATAGAAAACCTTAGTAGCCGAGTATACTACCGAGTTCTAGAAGGCCGCGGTCTATCTCGACGACTAGTTAGACCGTGTCTTTATAGATTACTACTACTAAGGACTTAAGGAAAAAGTTAAGGATTAACTTATAACCTAGAACGACCCTAAAACGCTAGACAAACTTATTAAGCTAGTAATTAAGTGCGATAACTACCTCTTCGAGCGATAGACGGAGCGCTATAAAGGAAATAACTACGGAGCTAATACTTCGCGCCCTATACGCCCTAAATATACTTAAGAAGGAGGCGACGCTATAAAATTAGACGCTGCTTAATAAAACGATAAGGGCTATAAACGACCCCGACGTTAGTAAACGAAGTAAGAAATAGAATGCTTTAACTAAGGACTCTATATCTACTACGGAGATAAGTAGAATCCCCGACACCGCTATCTATAATAAAATAAACCCGGTAAGACTACCGCTAGCGCTATCTAGAAAGAAGAAGAACCCCACTCCGTATCTACTATAAATAAGAAAGTTAACTATATAGCTATAAGCTAGACTGCCTACTTCGATGATAACTATACTACCTATTAAAGCGATAAGTAAGCTATCGAATAGTATTCCTCTAAACTCTAATAATTAAACCTAGCCACACGTAACGAGGAAATACTAAAAATCGAAGACCTTATCGACTATTTTCTCCTAGACTAAGAACTTATTAATAGTAATATAGGAGAACTCTACGAGAGTATAACCGAAAGTAAGAATAGCGTATAGTTAGAAGACGCCCTAATACTATCTAATAAATAGGATATTCTCGCCGAACTAGAAGTTCTCGCTAAAAGATACAGTATTAGTAGCTACCTATAGGACGAATAGAGTAACCATATCTAGACGATATAGATTCCGCACTAAGGGAGCCTCGCCCTAATGGTTATCTAGGAATAGCGCTAGGACACGCTTTAAGAAACTTAGATCGAATAAAATGGGAAAAGATACGAACTTCTAGTAACTATAGATATAACGCTGCTTATACGCTACTACTAAGGAACCTCTATACGCGAATAAGCGGACTATAACTTCCTTTAAGAGCTAGCGAGAATCCTCTACTAGCACGGAACGGTAACTATCTAGAACCGTACGCTATAATAGATCCCTAATGAGAATCTTAACCGCTCGACCTTTAGATACTAAGTATAAAAGAACTAAGTCTATTAGCGAAGATAGCTAAATAATAGTAACTAGACCCGTTAGAAGTAAGTATATCTATAAGTTAACGAATAGAAAGATTATATATATAATAAAATCTATGGCTAATCCCGGTTAAAAAACTAGACGGCTTCCCTATTTAGGAACCCTAGAAGGGGCCGTCGGATAGGTTCCTTAACTAGGTTTTATATATATCGAATGGTATATACACCTTAGGAAGAGTTCTTAGAATACTAGTAACTATCTACGGACGAACCGTAATAGCTATACTCGATAGCGGAGTAAAAGATAACTTTATTAGCTATATCTTCGCTATCTAAAATAATATTAGACTTACGGGGAAAGACTATCCCTACTCGCTAAAAATAGTAGATAGGTCCACCGCCTCTTACGATAAAGGGTAGATTCGGGTCGAAATAGAACCCGTAAAGCTTACTATTAAGAAATATATAGAGAAGATTATACTTAACGTAACCTCTATACTAGGATACGATATTATTCTAGAAATTCTATAGTTCGAAACCCACGAGCCGTATATTTAATAGAAGAAAAGAATAGTTACCTTTCTAAATAAGAAATACGCTAGATACCTAGTAAACGCTAGAAGAATACCAACGGGTAAGAAAGACCCCTTAGATATCTAGAAAATCTTAATAGACGTATTAAAGCGAATAAGAAACTAAGGAGAAAAGGCGTATATAATCTTTATTAAAATAAGCTTAGAATATAAGTAGAAAGTCCTAGCTTATATAATACGAGGCCTCCGCTAGAAGAATAATAACATTCTAAAACTAGTCGGAGGAGACTACCCCTAGAGAATCTATAGAAGATATAACCTATCCATATATAAGTAGATAGATATTATTAAATAAGGTATTTCGGTAGCTAAGGTTAATGTAGACCTCGATGGAATTATAAGGCCTACCCTAAATAAATTAGCACCTATACCAGAATTAGAAACCGTCCTATAATAGTTCTAGGACATACTAAGAATATTCTAGGAAAGAGGTAAAGGATAGCTACTAGAGTATTAGCTATAGAATTATAAGATACCCCTATTTCTAGGAGCGTAGCTAGTATTTAAGCCTATATACTTCTTATCTAAGAAAAAGGCTAAAGCACTATGGGAATATATTAATAAAAACCTAGAACGAGGTTATATTCGCCTATTATTATTACTAGCCGGATACCTGATCCTATTTATACTAAAGAAAAATAGTAAGCTCTGCCTTTATATCGACTACTAATAGCTAAACGATATTACGATAAAAAATTAATACCTCTTACCTCGTATCGATGAACTATAGAATAAACTTAGACGCGCTAAGTACTTTATAAAGTTAGACCTTCGAGAAGGCTACTACCTAGTTTATATTAAGAAAGATAAAGAATAGAAAACGGTGTTCCGAACTAGATTCGGCTACTATAAGTATATAGTAATATCCTTTAGACTTACTAACGCACCAACTATCTTCTAGAGCCTAGTTAATAATATGCTACATCTGTATTTAGATATATTCGCTTTAGCTTACCTAGACGATATCCTAATCTATTCGGAAACGCTCGAAGAATACACCGAGTATATAAGAAAAGTTCTAAAGACCTTAAACGAGCAAAACCTCTAAGTTACCCTAGAAAAAAGCGAGTAGTATACCTAGAAGACTAAGTATCTAAGGTTTATTATTACCCTAGAACACATTAGCATAGACGATAAGAAACTAGACGTAATAAGAGACTAGCCTACGCTAAGAACTATTAAAGAAGTATAATTCTTTCTTAGATTTACTAACTTTTATTGGAAGTTTATTCTAAACTACGCAAAGGTGTTAACACCTCTTATAGACTTAACTAAGAAAGAATACGGGTTTATATAAAAAGAAAGGTAATAAATAGCCTTTAACTTACTAAAGCGCATATTTATAGAAGTACTAGTCCTAGGTATCTATAATTCTAATCTATCTATTACGGTCGAGACCGACGCCTCTAACTACGCTATTAAAGTAGTTCTTAGCTAGCTAGACGAGTAAGATAGACTATACTCTATCGTCTTCTATTCGAGAAAAATAATAGGCCCCGAAAAGAATTATAACATCTATGATAAGAAACTCCTAGCTATTATTATAGCCTTTAAAGAATAGAGATACTACCTAGAAGGGGCTAAATACTAAATTATAGTATATTGCGATTATAAGAACCTATCGCACTTTACTACTACTAAGAAACTAAACCGATAATAGATTAGATAGGCTAAAGAACTAGTATTATATAATATAAAGATTATCTATAGAAAGAAATCTAAAAACGCTCGCGTAGACGCACTAAGTAGACGAGCTAACTATATTAAGAAGAAGCTAGGTCTATAACCTATAGTACTCGATACGTAGGAAGATGGGTCTTTTATACCCGCTAGCCGTAGCCGCTAGATTACTACTATTTATAGCATTAAATAAATATAGCTTAAGAAAGGACTAGACGACTCGCTTACCCTAGTCTAACAACTAGCCCTAGTAATACGCCTTAAAGGCAACGAATAGAAGCGTAAGATCCGAGAAGCCTACGTAGATAATATAATAGCTTAAGAAATCGAAGAACTCGAAAACGACTCCCGAGTAACTAAAAATGCAGATAGTATAATTTTATTTTTAGAATTAGTCTACGTTCCGGTTAAACTACGGGAAGAACTCGTAAAAGATATATATAAAGCCCTAGCACACAGTTATTAAGAAATAGATAAGATAATAAAATAAATTACGAGAAGCTACTACTTCTTAGGGCTTAGAAGAACCGTCTAATAGATAGTCTCGTAATATAATCTTTATATTAGAAGTAAGGCCGTAAGATACGTATTCTATGAATAGCTTTAGCTACTACTAGCACCGAAGTGCCCTTAGTAATCTATCTCGCTAGACTTTATTACGGACCTACCTAAGTTAAGAGAACTACTTACTAAGGTTAAGTATAACTTAATCCTAGTTATTATTAATAGAATAATAAAGTACGTATATTACTTACCCTATCTTAAATCGGTAAATATGGAAGAACTCGCCTATACGTTCCTTAGAATAATTTTCAATAACTACGGATTACTAGAAGAACTCGCATTAGATAAGAATTAACTATTTATATCTCGATTCTAGTAATCGCTTACTTAATAGCTAGGCGCTAAATATAAGCTCTCTATAACGGCATACCTATAAATAAACGGCCAGACGAAACGGATAAACTAAATACTAGAGTAATACCTACGCTACTACCTTAACTACGTGTAAGATAATTAGGTTAAGCTACTACCGCTCGCCTAATTCGCCTATAATAGCTCGAAAGTATTAGCTACACAAGAATTACCATTCTACGCTAACTATAGGTATGAGCTAATAGCCTATAGATATTCGATACTAAGCGAGTTATTAGCCTAAAAAGAAATCCTTAAAGTAGACTAGCTAAAGGCACTCCACGTATAACTATACCTAGACCTCGAATTCGTAGCCCTATAAATAGGTAAATACTATAATAGACGATACTAGGAGGCACCGAAGCTTAAGAGAGGAAATAAAGTTTACCTTCTTAGTAAAAACTTTAAACGAAAGAAGAACGACCGACTAAGTAAAAAATTAGACTTTAAAAAAGTTGGTTTCTTTAAAATTAAAGAATAAATTGGGAAGGTTAATTTCCGCCTTAGATTACTAGATACTATATAGATATACTTAGTATTTTACGTCGCCCTACTTAAACCGGCACCTTAAGACGCTACACTATTATGCTAAACGGAAGAAATTATACCGGAAAATCTAGATACTAATAAAAATAAAGACTAGAATATAGAATAAGTCCTAGATAGTAGCTATATTAATAGTTAGTTTAGATACCTCCTTAAATAGAAGGAAGACTAGAATAATACCTAGGAACTACTGAAACTCTACGATTATTAAGAACTTATTAATAAGTTCTATTACCGAAACCTAGATCGACTAATACCGCCGACTCGTTATATATAAAGAACCTAAAATTAAAGTTAGGAAATGGAGACTACCGCGCCTAATTTACTAGCTCGGAACCCTCGAGAGGCGTAGAACCCGAACTAACGCTAGGAGACCTAATAGACTAGAACGACTTTACAACGATATTAGCTAAGGCGTCGCTACGTAAACGCTTTAGCGATCGCTCCTCCTTAGCATTTTCGAGGTTAATAGAATCCGCAGCCTCGCGAACTAACTTAAGACGGTCTAACTTCTCTAACTCCTCTACGGTCACAGCCTTCTTTAAGAGTATTAAATAAGCACGACGCTCTAAGAGATCCTCCTGTCTCTCTAAACGAGATAAACGGGCTATTATGGCCTGTATAGCCTTACGAGCCTCCTCCCGGTCCGTACGCACTTTGGCGTGCACCTAATTAAGACGGTTAACTAGAGTTAAACATTAGTAATAGTAGGGGACAATAGAAATAGAATATATAGTCCGTAGTATTGAGACCCCCGCTATCGTAAGTAGTTCGACCACGATGAGCACACTCCCTATAATGGGAAAAACTCTTAATATCTATCCGGCCCTCCACGGGCTCACCCTTAGAAGCTAGGAGTAAATAAGAGAAATAAGGGACGGGTATCTCGTAGCCCTCGCGATCGATACGCTTACCTAGAAGAACCTATTTAGTATACTTACGTTTCGGAGGCATCGTAAAAATTTACTAGAGGAAAGAAAGAAAGAATAAGGGAAACCTAAGATATAAATAAGTAGATAAATCTTCGGGCCGAAGATCCTTAAGGGGGGGAATAGTATTACGAACCCTAGAGGATAAGGGTTTTATAACCCTATGGGTAGAAAGCCCGTACGGGAAAAAGCACTATAGGAACTAAAAACCCTTATAGGTAGTAGAGCCGCACGGCCGGAACACCCGCACGGGAAAACTAGCATTAAGAAAAGACGGCGCGTACGGCCCCGAGCCTAGTAGTAATAGAAGCCTGTACGGGAACGACGCCCGCGTAGTATAGCGACTACCCGGAAGAATAGTAGGACCGAGTTCCCATAGGGGAAAGACACCTATAGGAAAAGGGTATAGATCTAGAAAACTAACTTCGGACATAAGGGATGAATAAGAGAATATCGAATATATCGTCCGCTTATTAGAGTAGAAGTCGGGTTTCAGAAAATAGGCCTTAGCACCTAAGTTACGTAGGATCCACCGGGCCTACTAGATAACGAAGGACCATGACTATTCTCTATAATACTTAGATAACCAAGGATGCTAACTATCTACTACTATCTATAGATTGCTGTACATTTCCTATAGTATATAGATATACTTCTTAGATAGTACTTTAACCTTCGTGGTTAACTTAAGATTCTAATATAGACTTATTAGAGGTAATAAGCCTAACGCGTACCGCGCCCTAATCTATTACGTAATTACTACCTATCGTCCTAATTCTTTACCCTTCTCTTGTCCTTTAAGGTAAACCCACCGTTACCCGACCCTACTAGGTGATTCTAAAGCCTAGTAGAAGAGGCCGCTATTATATACGGCCTTCGCACGTAGTGCTTAGTCTTATTACGTATTCGACTTGCTCTTACCCTCTTCTTATATCTACTTAAGGAAACCCTTCGACAGGTTTTCTCCCTCTTTAGTATTTGGATCCCTAGAGGCAGAGACCCGCTTATTACGATAAAAATACTAAATCCACTCTTATTTAGGCTAAAAACGCATAAACTACCCTATTAGATATAATCTACTTCTTATAGAGTATATTTATAGGTAAATACTAGTCGGTTTTATCTTCCGAAGGGGCCGGTGTAAAGGTTCGTTGTTACTTATTCCTATTAGGTAATTTATATATTAGCTTTAGTATTAAGTTTTTAATATAACTTACTTCTTACTACTATTACTTTTTTCTTCTCCTTCTTATGCCTCTTAGAGCCTTTTAAGCCTTTAAATTCGTTACCGCTTTTATTATAATGTTACCTATAGTCGGTGTTATATATAACTCTATTAAAGAGGCTGTAATAGCTATTAAATAAGTCTTCGGAGCTGCCGGCTCATCGTTTAAGCCGTCCCCTAATAATAATACTAATCGGTGGCGTGCACGCTATAAGGACGATTACGTCTTCTATATTAATATACGCCGTCGGTGTTATAGTCTAGAAGCCTAGTAATAAAGAAGCCTTAGAAGAATCCTCGGTAGTTACGTAACGTTCCTTCTCTTATATATTTAAGTTAATCTTCTCTCTTCTCTTCTTCTTCTTCTTCTTTTCTTAAGTTCTAGCTTCTTATACGTAGCGTAATAAACCTTTTAGCGATTATTCTAAGGTTAAGCCTTAATATTAGCTAAAACTTTAATACCCAAGGAACTTATTAAATACGGAATTACTGGACACCGAGTATTAAAGACGGTCGCGTACCGGTCTTACGAAATTACTAAATGGTAAAGACGATTATACACCAGTCTTACGGAATTATTAAAAGATAAAGATGGTTATATACCGGTCTTATTAAAATTACTAAAATCACTAGAATCACTAGAATTACTAGAATCACTAGAATTACTAGAATTACTAGAATTACTAGAATTACCGGAATTACTATATAACGGCGGCCTCTTCCACTAGGCTTTAGAATCACCTAGTAGGGTCGGGTAATGGTAGGTTTACCTTAAAGGATAAGAGAGGGGTAAAGGATTAGAACGATAGGTAGTAATTACGTAATAGGTTAGGGCGCGGTGCGCGTTAGGCTTGTTACCTCTAATAAGTCTATATTAGAATCTTAAGTTAACTACGAAGGTTAAAGTACTATCTAATAAGTATATCTATATACTATAGGAGAGTTGTAATAATCTAGATCGATATAGCTAGATTAAAGCAGCTGGATTAACGGTATTAGATTAGTATTCTTAGATTAGGTTAATTCTAGTAGGTCCTTATAGGGCCTACGTGACTTAGGCGCTAACGCCTGCTTTCTAAAATCCAACTTTTAATCTCCTTCTATGAATAATAGCGATGTCCACCTTATTTATTATCGCGTAACGTACTTCTCTACTAGTTTTCTAGATTCTGCCCACGACCCTTGCTAAGGGAGTATTATACTACTAGACTATAGTCCCTTGCGATTATGGCTTCGGCCTTCCCGTGCGGGAACCTGTCCCTTAAGGGATATTTGCCCGTGCGGGACTGACGCCCGTGGGGTTCGTAATAGCTATAGTTAGCTATAGGGGACTGTTGTTATTTATATTAATATTATTTATTATATTACTTAGTTAGTGTTAAGTATTAGGTAATACTATCTTTTATTAGTCGTTTCTCTTCTCGGAACTACCTTCTCTTATAAGAATAGTAGTTAAAGTATAACGACGGCCTCTTCTACTAGACTTTAGAATCGCCTAGTAGGGTTAGATAACGGTAGGGTTTATCTTAAAGAATAAGAGAGGGGTAAAGGATTAGAATAATAGATAGTAATTATATAATAGATTAGAACGTAGTGTGCGTTAGGCTTATTATCTCTAATAAGTCTATATTAGAATCTTAAGTTAACTATAAAAGTTAAAGTACTACTTAATAAGTATATCTATATACTATAGAAGAGTTATAATAATCTAGATTAATATAACTAGATTAAAGTAGCTAGATTAATAGTATTAGATTAGTATTCTTAGATTAAGTTAATTCTAGTAGGTCCTTATAGGACCTATGTAACTTAGGCGCTAATATCTACTTCTTAGAATCTAACTTTTAACCTTCTTCTGCAAACGATAGCGATATTTCCCTTATTTATTATCGTGTAACGTACTTCTCTGCCGGTTTTCTAGATTCTACCCGCGACCCTTACTAAGGGAGTATTATACCGCTAGACTATAGTTTCTTACGATTATAGCTTTAGCCTTTCTATACGGGAACTATTTTCTTAAGGAAGTTATTTTTCTACGGGATTCTATTACGCCGCCTACTTTCTAACTAAGCTCTTTAAGCGCTATTTTTCTATAGTTAGTATTCCCCTATAGGATTTCCTTCTATAAGGGTTTCTGTCCCTTAAGGAATATTTGCCTATGCGGAACTAATACTCGTAGGGTTCGTAATAAATACTTTACTAAATTCCGTAAGCTTATACTGGAAGCCGGAGGTACTAACTAGCCGAATAAAATCCTCAAGGCCTACCTAGAGGTAGGGCTTAGTTAAGAGCTATAACGAAGTATAATCGGCCTTAAAAGTATAAGCTAGTTCTTTAAGGACTACTATACTAAGTTAAAGTATATTAGTAACTAGCTAGAAGTATTTAACCTACGTAATACTAGAAAAAAAGCCTAGTAAGGCTAGTAGAAAGGCTATTAGCATAGTCGAAATAAGATTAGCTTAGTAGGGTCTACTAATAGGTAGCTAGGGCCTAGGTAGCTAAAACTAACGTCGCCCTAATATAATAATATAGACTAAGAGCCTACTAGATTAGTAAAAGTAGTCTAGGGGCGCCGTACTAAATAGGTAGATGCCCAAGAAATATAAAAGCATAGAGAAGAGAACCGCTACTACCGCTATAGTAACTCTATACACCGCGTTAGTTAATATCCCTAGCGGCCATCACGGAGGCCTAAGTATATAGTAAGGCTAGCCTAATAAGGAGATCCTAAGGGATTAGAGCTAGAGGAGGTAAAAGATTATAATACCTTCCTATAGTATTTAGAAAATGAGTAGCTCCTACTAAAAGATATAGATAGAAGCTAATAGAGGAGAAGAAACGGGTAATATAAGCTAACTAGCGAAGATAGTAATCTAAATTAGAATAGAATTTACTTTTTACTTTAGTCTTAGTTAATAAAGAGTCTTTTAGTAAAGCTCTTACTAATACTAGCTATAAATACTACACTATAATAAGTTATAAGTTCGCTAAATATTATAAACTCCCATGTATCTAAATACCCTCGAGAATACTGGACGGCTTAACACCTACGGGATAGTAAATTATAGAAGTAGCCTAGGTAGAAGTTAATATTAGTAGCTATAATTAAAAACGAATATTCTTCTATATTATTCTAAGGCTTACTGGCTATGATATTATACTAGGTAACCCCTAGATAGTATAAAAAAAGGTAATACTAGACTAAAGTAAATAAATAATTACTTTTAAGAATACCGGCTTAGTAGTTAAATAAGATACTAATCTACCTAAGCCCTAAGAAATATTAATTAAAGTATACGTATTCTACTCCTTATATTAGCAATGTAAGAAGAAAGGATACTAAATCTTTACTATAAGCCTCGCTAATATTAATAAGGCCCTAGAAGAGAAGGCTCTAGTTAACGTTAAGACTAATCTACCGTACTAGATTTATTAGAAACGACACCTCCTATTCGAGAAAAAAGAAGCTAATAAATTACTACCTAACTGGCCTAGTATTAATTACTATATCGAATTGGAAAAGGATACTAATAGATAAATACTAGAACTGCTATAGGGACCTCTATATAATATATCCCGTAATGAACTCCTAGTACTTCAAAAAATACTAAATAATTACCTTAATAAAGGCTTTATTTAAGTTAGTAACTCGTCCGCCGCCGCCCCTATTCTCTTTATAAAGAAACTAGAAGGGGGGCTCTATTTTTACTATAATTACCGAGCCTTAAATTGAATTACTAGGAAGGACCGTTACCCGTTACCGCTTATTTAGGAGACACTTAATTGGATTAGTAAGGCTAAATAGTTTACTGAGCTCGACGTCGCTACCGCCTTCTATAAGATATAGATTAAGGAAGGTAATAAATAGCTTACTATATTTAGAACTCGATTCGGACTATTCGAATAACTCGTTACTCCGTTTAGACTAGCTAATGCACCGAGTATCTTCTAGTAGTATATTAATTAGATATTAAGGGATTTCTTAGACGATTTCGTCTTAGCTTATATAGACGATATTCTAATCTTTATAGACGGTTCTCGCAGGGATTACCGCAAGAAGATTAATAAAGTATTGGCTAAATTAGATGCTGTAGGCCTCTAGCTCAACCTTAAGAAATACGAGTTTAAAGTCTAGTTAATAAAGTACCTTAGTTATATAATTAAGGCTAGTAAGGGTATTCGAATAGATCTAGAGAAGGTCTAAGCAATTTAAGAATAGATAATGCTAACTACTATTAAAGGAGTATAAGGCTTCCTTGGGTTTACTAATTTTTATAGGTAATTTATTAAGGGATTTTCTAATCTAACGCATCCCCTAGTTACGCTTACTAAGAAAGGCACGGTTTTTTAATAGAATGAAAAAGCTAATATAGCTTTTAAGAAGCTAAAGAAGGCTTTTATTACCGCCCTAGTACTAATATAATTCGACCCGAAACGAGAAACGGTCCTCGCTACGGACTTATCCGGGTATTATACTAGTAGTGTCCTCTAGTAGTATGACGAAGACGGTTTTTTATACCTAGTAGCATTCTTCTTAAAGAAGAATCTTTCTATGAAATATAACTACCCGATTTATAATAAGAAACTACTTGTAATAGTTAAGTATTTATATTAATAGAATACTAAATTAAAGAGGCTTAATTAGTTTAAGATTCTTACTAATTATAAGAATCTAGAATACTTTACTACCATAAGAAGACTATTAGAAAGATAGATTCGATAGTAGAGAAAACTTAGCTAATTTTTCTTTATAATCGAGTATACCCCTAGAGTAACTAATAGATTAGTAGATGCGCTTACTAGAAGGGACTAAGACCTACCTATATAGGATACGGATTAAAGGCTCGAGTAGAGGATAGCCTAGCTACTACTACTAGCTCGTTAAGGACTTACCCTTAATATAGGGCTAGTAGAAGACCTAAAGAAACTAGATAACTAGGATAATAAAGACCTATAACTAGGTAATAACGATATAATGAATTAGTTAACGGTTATAAACGCCCCTAGACTCTATTTAGTATACCTAGGGCAACACGGCTACGGATAGGTACTTCTAGACTAATAGTAAGAAGTATAAAGTTAAGATAATATTCTAAACTAACTAAGAGAAGCGGTCTAATAAGGGAATAAAACATTTCTCTTAGACCTATCTAGTAGGATTAAGGTATTAATAGCTAAATACTTATTAAACAACCGAGGAGACCTCCTATTTAGGGGAAGAAAATAGGTACTGGATTCTAAACTACTAAGAACACGGATTATTTAGAAGATATACGACTTACCCCTAGCCGCGTATCTAGGACGGTTCGAAACGGTTAATCTAGTAGTAAGGTAGTTCTTCTAGCCGGGATTCGTTAACGATATTTGAATGTTCTACTGAAACTATAACACCTGCGGTAGAACTAAGGTCTAGAGAAATAGAAAATAAGGACTTCTTAAACCGCTACTAGTACTAGATAGATAGTAGCACGAGATCTTAATTAACTTTATTAGGCTACTCCTATTAAGCAACAGCTATGAAATACTTATAGTAATAACCGACCGGTTAGGAAAAGGAGTTATTCTTAAGGTATACGTAAATCTAGAAACGGAAACTATTGTAAGGCTCTTTATTAGTCGCTTCTACCGGGACTATAGGATATTAGTAGCTATCATATTAGATAGAGGAACGCAATTTATTAGCCTCTTATAGTAACGAATCTATTAGCTACTTAAGATTAAGTAGCGAATATTAACTACCTACTACCCATAAACGGACGGCTTAACGAAATGAATAAATACTAAGATAGCATAGAAAATAGCCCTATTTATTAATTACTATTAATGAGATTAGATAGATTAGTTACCGGTTATCTAGCTAGTACTAAATAGGAGGATATTAATAGTTATCTAGATAAGCTTCTTCTTTCTCTCTTATAGTTATTACCTCGAGCTACTTAAATTACCCGAGGACGTATAGCTAAGCAACTAGTAGGGGTAGTTCCTAGTAGCTAGAGCCGAGGCTATCATCGCTAAGATTAAGGAGGTTATAAATTAGGCGTAAGCATTAATAGTAGAGACTTAATAGAAGTAAGAACGTTAAGTAAATTAGTAATAAAACCCCTTACTAGTGTATAAAGTAGGTAATAAAATATAGCTAAATCTTAAAAACCTATAAACGGACTAGCTAAGCAAGAAGCTCGATAATAAGGCGGCTAAATTTACTATTACTAAGATAATTGGATTCTATAGTTATAAGCTAGACGTATCTAGTATAGTCTATAACGTCTTTAACGTGGACCTTCTTAGATCGGCTGGGACGGACCCTCTACTAAGCTAGATTTAGGATAATTACTAGCCACCACCTATCTAAGTAGATAGTTAAAATAAATAGGTAGTAGAAGCAATCCTAGGTAAATAAATAGCTAAGAAGCTAGGGCAACGGCGGCGCTAGCTATAATATTAAGTTAAATAAAAAGATTATGTAAGGCCTATATAGAAGCCCATAACCGCCCTAAAGAATACAGTAGCACTAGATATCTACCTAGAGGAAAAAGAAAGAAAAGACAAGCGGTTTAGCCCGGCCGAAGCAAGGCTCGATCTAGGTAATATTAATTCTTTCTATTAACCTATAGTAAATAGTCCGTTAGAGCCGGCCCCTATAGAATAGCTATCCGTTAGAGCAACTCGGTACTAGGTTACCTAGTCGGGCATTATAGACTACTAGATGGAATCTACTAGCGCCGGATAACCCTCTTTCTACTAACTAATAGGCCTTTAATTCAATAACTAGCCGATATAATCCTATAGTCCTAGTCGACTCCGAGATATTACTACCTTAACGTAGTCGCACGCAACGCATGTATTGCCAGTTAGCTAAGTTTCTAACTACGCTATATAGCCGTTATTAAATATTAGAGTCGCTGTTTCACCTTATATACCTCTAAAATAGCTAAAAATAACTGCCCCAACTAGGAATTAAACCCGGGACACTAAGAAGAAAGGAGGGGGGTAATATTATAGTCTAGAAGCCTAGTAATAAAGAAGTCTTAGAAGAATCCTTAGTAGTTATATAACGTTTCTTTTCTTATATATTTAAGTTAATCTTCTCTCTTCTCTTCTTCTTCTTTTCTTAAGTTCTAGCTTCTTATACGTAGCATAATAAACCTTTTAGTAATTATTCTAAGGTTAAACCTTAATAGTAGCTAGAGAAGCTAGGGCGACGGCTAGCTAATAAATAGAGAAGGTAGTAAAATAATATATATTATAGTTATATATTCTTATTAATAGAGCCTTAAATAAGTGCTCTGTTAATACTTATAATAAGTATAAGTTTTGTAAGGTTCTCTTACCTAATAATATTTTCGATATTATTAAGGAGACTTATTTGCATACTAGATATATAGATAAGTTATATATTAAATAATATATTCCTAATAAAGATTATTACTAGATCTTATATACGATTCTTCTACTAAATAATACTATAGATATCTACTTAACGTATCGAACTATCTATAAAATGTATTAGAGAACTACTTATATTAATATTATATAGCTTCTTTAATAGTATTACATATATATAAGACATAAGCAACGATGTACTATATAGTAACTTTAATCTATTAGTATAGAGGGGCCTAATTCTTATATAAAAGTCGATCTTATCAACTTTAATAATAAGCTAGATTTGGTAACTAGTAACTACTATATCTATTATTTAAGAAACTATTTTACTAACTACATTCTTCTTATACCAATTAGAAGAAAGACTCTATAGTATATTAAGATAGTAATCTTATAGTAGTTTATAGCTATTAATATACTAAGGATTATCTATTAGAATAACGGTATGTATTACTATATTATATATAAGTATATACTAATACTATAGTAGGCAGAGAGTTCTTTAGTATATTATATAATCTCCTCCTTAAATATAGTATTAACATACGCTATAGGCTTCCTTACCACTCGTAAATATAAGGCCTAGTTAAATAAACTAATAGATAGGTAAAGAATAAGATTAGAGCCTTATAGATTAAATATAGCGTGTTTAGCTAGGCTTATATATATATTAATATAATACTCTCTCTTAATATAATATATAATTAAGCCATTAGTATAATGCCTTATAAGTGCTTATTTAGCTCGATCCCGTTAATCTAATATGTATTAAGCCCTTTAAACGTGTAGATGCTATTGCTGCATTAGTATAAGATAATAATAGTAGTAGTAAGACTACCAGAGCCTATAAGGCTACCGGAGTCCCCGAGAATATTATTATTAATGAGGCTACTAATACTAATAAAGAAGTTCCTCCTAACTAGAAATAGAAGCCGATTCTATACTAAAATTAGCGCTTATTCCGTTTAATATTAAATTTGTCTATTAGTTTAATAGGCCTTCTAACTCTCTAAGAGCTCCTTTATCCTGGCTCTCCTAATACGTACTAGGATGTTATACAAGCTTTACGAGAGAAAGATAATATATAGAAGGTTCCTCCGCCTTCTAATAATCCTTAGTGGGAGTAATATAACCCTCTTATATTACTAAGAGCCTTAGGGGAGTTATTCACTACGGGAGCCCTTGCGGAGGAGCACCGCTATAAGCCTAGTAGATTATAGCTACTTAGCCTGCCTCGTAAACTTTACAGGCCATATAATTGGCAGTAGGTTATAGCTATAATAAAGAGGTGCGAAGGCATTAGCCTATATAGTGTTTTACTATTATCTTTTATTATTTTAGTAGCCCCCCTATATGCAGCCGTTAAGGGGGATCCCCCACCATATTATATAACTATTGATTTATAGGGTCTACAAAAGGCTTTAACGGCTATACTAAATACTAAAGTTAGCCTAGAGGGCGTTATTAAGAAAGCTCTTACTAGCCTAATAGTATATAAACTACCAAAAGTATCTATAGAGGACGCTTTAGAGAGGAGTAGTATAGAAGACGCTAGCCGAGACCCTAGAGAGGAGAATACGACTTCTCCTTTATTAAGATATAATAACACTGCTATTCTAAGCGATATACCGCTAGACGAGGATGATTCTAGTAAGAAAAAAAGGTGTTATACTATTCACGAGAATAAGAGGTGGGCTATATTAGTCTAAAATACTAAGGTGGATAATTAGACTCCTAATAATAGTCCCTATCTATAAAATATACGCTAATTATTATTACTTTAATCTAATAGCACTGCTAGTAATGCAAATAATTTAAATAATTATTCACTATATAGTCTACTTATTTAGGAGGTATAGAAGGCTTAGAAGTGCTTACGTGAATGTATATAGGTAAAGTATACTCGAACTTACATTATCGAGACTCTTATTATTAGTAATATTATATCGGTAGTAATTCTAAAATAAGACTATCCTTCATCGACATTATCTTTTTATCTTATTAGTATTATTCTTAACATTAAATATACTAATAGATTTAGAGTTTAGATGTCCTTTAGTATTATCCAACGGTGGTTTACGTAGGACAGCCTCTAGGCACTTCCTAAACGGATGCGTCCAGCTGACTTAGACTTAGTAATGGCTTATATACTAATCACTCTACGCACTGCGGCTTGGAAAAATGCGGAGTCGCTCGGATAGCGTTCTCTAAGTGGCCCGATAGTACGCTACGGCTGTCGGGGGTTCTACGTAAATAATAAGTGCATATATAGGAAGGCTAGGAGGATATATAGTACTTTATATTATCCCTCGGCATGTAATATCTATAGGAACAAAGACCCCACTAATAAACCTCCTTAGAAGGAAATAAGGACACGAGTAGTAGTAGAAGAAGATAGTAAAGGCTAAGGTATAGTAGAAATATTAGGATTCTTTTTATAGGTAGGGCGTCTCGTATGGCTAACTAAGTATGCGAGAGGAAAGAATTAACTAAGAAGGCTTTGAATATTATATATAGATTTAGTATAAATATTAAATTAATCCCTACTCTCTTTGTTACCTACCTACCTACCTTGTTAATACTAAGCGACTTCTTTATTCGTGTTCCTAAAGGACTTATGCTTTTGAAGGCATAAGTCTCTCGTAACCTATAATCACGCACTACTTTTGGTAGTAATACTAGGGCTATATCTTTTTTTACACGTCCTACTGCCCGCCCTTCTGCCTGCCCTGCTTGCCTTAAATAACCGGTATAAGGCGTGGCACCTGCCTCGTGGCTCCTCTACGCGCATATAATGCATGCACGCAAGGCATATAGAGGTGGGTATATAATAACCTTCTTTTCTATTCTTCTTCTTCTCTTCTTCTTCTTCTTTATCTAAGCCGTAGAGGACCTGGGACTTCGTAGAGCCCGGGACTCATTTTAAGCATGTGGTGTTAGTAGTGGTAGTAGTAGTAGTGCGAGAATACTGTCTGTTTATACTTAGCCATGCGCTATATATAGAGGGGTAACCTTACGGTTCTCTATTACCCACCTTATTATAAGTTCAACACCATATAATTAAAGTTCTAGTCGGCGGCTTGTTTATTTACACGCTCGGTGACATTTGTTATAGATCGCCTGTTTTAGGACTAGTATACTATTCGTACGAGTTATAAATGGTGCACGGTATGGTAAAAGAGGCACTCTTTTTATACCGTTGGCACACCCCAAAACAGGGGTGCCAACGGTATAAAATGAGTAACTAATTATGCGCAAAGAGTCACTCTTTTGCCGAGGGTGCCATCCGTATGGAACAAAACTAGATTCTGTCTTACTGGCGCCCCCAGCGTGTTAGCCGATACAGTGCGTTTCAAGTTCAGTTTATGCGGGACCGAGCGCGGCGCTAAGTTATCTGCAAGGAACATCACTGTAAGCGAACCTCATACAAAATAGATATAAAGCGATAGGAAACACCACAACCCCGTCTTCTACTATCAAGCAAGTGTTATACTTACTAGCCTTAGTGTTGCACCTCTTATTATCATCATGCCGCCCCATCTGACAGCCGCACAACGCGAGACGGTCGTTGCAGGCCTAGAGGCCGGCCTTAGCCGCAAGAACATCGCCAACACGGCTTATTATAGCCTGTAAACCGTCACCAATATCAAGAGGAACCTCCGGATGTTTGGTTCACCTTTCTGCCCTCGTGCTGGGCCGCCTGGACCGTTAGCCGTGATTACAGCGGTGATCATGGAAGCCCTACTTGCATTATTAAATGCGAAACCCTGGACGTACTTGGAGGAGCTTGCCTGGTTTATCCTCGATGAATTCGACGTCCTAGTGTCTAAGCCAACTATTAGCCGGGCCCTTACACGTTAGGGTTGGTCGTATAAGACGGCTCGCTTTGTCTCGAACTCGCGAAACTACGATGCCCGCAATTAGTACTTGGAACAGATATTAGCGTTCGCCTCGTAGTAGCTCGTCTTTGTCGATGAGAGCGGCGTTGATACGAGAAACGGACGCCGAAAATATAGCTGGTCACTAATTAGAGTCGCACCTTATGCGTATAATCGTCTTAGACGCTCTGAACGTTTTCAGATACTGTCTGCATACACGCAGGATGGCGTAATTGCTGTAGTAGTATATAAAGGAGCGACCGACAATATAAGGTACGAGTATTAGCTAGAGTATTCGCTACTCCCTCGTTGTAATCGATACCCTGGACGCTATTTAGTAGTAATTAATAGCGCATGGTCCTGCGAGCCTCAAAATAGGAACCAGTTCGCGAAACTAACGATAGAAAATCTGGTTGTTTTTCTAGCTAATAAGTGGCATTGGCTATAGATATCTAACACTATAACCGAGGCAAACAAAAAGCTTAAACAGATCAGGCAATAAGGCGTTAATCAGCCAACGATTAGGCTCATGTTCCATCACACCCTCCAGACCATTCGGTGCTGATCAAACAGACAGATAAATAGACTAGGTTTAGGCAATCTTCAGTCCAACTTAGATAGTCCAATTTGTTAAATAAAACGATAAAACTTAAATTTCGATAACGGCTTCGTCAATCCATCCGCAATCATATTATTGCTAGAAATATAGTCCAATTTAATCGTCCCTCTTTAGACTTAGTGACGAATAAAGTAATAATATACTTCGACATGTTTAATCCGTGAATGATTTTAGCGATTCGGCTTAGTAAGTAAGATTACTGGTTGATTGTCTCTAAATAGTTTAATAGAATCCAGATCATAATAAGAGTAGTCCAATTTAGTAAGCAATTTCTTAATCCAGAGCCCTTCTTTGGCGGCTAATATAAGTGCGATGTACTCTACCTCGGTTAACGAGGTTGCAACGGTCGTCTACTTCGTTAATCTATAGGACACAAGTCCTCCGGCAGCGAGAAATACGTATCCTTAACTACTACAATGATCCTCGTGATTGTCCGCATAGGCCGAGTCATAGTATCCTTGAAAGTTAAGTAATATTTAATCCTATAGGCTAAATCTAATTACTAGATTTGGCGCTCCTTTAACATATCTAAGAATTCTTTTTGCACAATCCAAGTAGTGTTCTATTAGATTGTGTAAGAATTGACATAACTTATAAGTTAAGAATGCAATATCAGCTCGGGTCATATTCACCAAATATCCCAGGGATCCAATAATTAATTAATACTCATTAATGAGGTTAGCTAATGCTAATCCTTCAGTCCGGGGTTTCAGTCTTGCTCCAGAAACATCTATTAGGGTGGAGATAGGCTTTGCATCCTCCATATAGTATTAGTGGAGAATCTTGTTGACATATAACTCCTAAGAGATCCATACTATTCGTACTACTCGGTCTCTCGTAATCTTCATTCTAAGGTAGTAGCTGATCGGACTAAGGTCTTTAATATTATATTTTTAGCTAATGTCTTGCTTTATTTAATTGACAACATCTCGCTCCTTATAAATAAAGATCAAATCATCTACATAAACTAAAATAATTCCCTTATGCTGTTTATGTTGAAAGACACAGGGATCGGAGTCGAGTAGTTTATAGCTAATTAAGACAAGATATCCTCTAATCTCTTCTTGCCAGATTCGGGGCGCCTATTTAAGTCCATATAGGGCCTTCTAAAGATGTGCGACCATGTGTTCCTAATTATATTTAAATCCTAGTGGAAGCGACATATAAACGTTATCTTTATTAATTCTTCCGTTAATAAAAGCTAATATAACATCTGCTTAGTCACATTCAAGGTCGCGGATGGCAACCAGTGCCATAATAATCTTAAAAGTAGTAGGCCTTACGACTAAGGCAAATATTTCGAGATAGTCAAGTCCAGGCCGTTATTTATCTCCTCGAATGCACAGTCTTAATTTACACGATACAAGGTTTCCATTAGAATCCGCCTTATACTTAAAGACCCAAGTACAAGGCAAGATCCTCGCAAATTTTAGTACGTTAAGCACTTTCCACGTTCCGTTCTTAGTGTGCTAGGCGATTTTATTGTGCGCACCCTAGAGCCACTAATCTTTAAGCGGATGTTTCATGGCTTCTTCCCAATTTCTTAGTTTAGATGGCAGTTCGGAAATTTTACGTAGATGTTAGAGTCCGGCTGCGAAAGAGTAGGCCAGAATAGGTAGTACTATAAAGGTTATTAGTATTAGTCCTCTTCTACCTCTTCGGGATTTAATAAGTCGTTAATTATATTTACCTTTTTTAGTCTAAGAACGTTATCGTGTGGACCTTCGAGGTTCTAGTTCTAAATTATTATCTAACTCCGATAGAGATTCTTCGTGTTCGCTTTCTTAGTCTAAGTATTACTACTGATCTTATTCTTCATCTAATTAAGTGTATTGTTCAGGGGCATCTTCGAAGGATAGTAATTCTAAATCTGGTTCTTATATTCCGAGTAACGGGATTTGCGGTTCAATCTTGAGAGCTTATCTTGCCATTTCTTAGAGTTAATCTTAGTTAACTTACTCTAGTTAGCTAGCCTTAATAGCCTTTGATTCCTTTCGTGGAGACAGAATATCCAGCGGTGCATCACCCTCCGAATCCAAGGGTAGTAAGACATATTCACCAAGTTCATCCTGCTTATTAAGGGTTTCATCGGGGTCCAGGATTAGAAGATCGACCTCGGCTTTATTAAATATAACATAGGAGCTTCGGATAACCGTGTGTTTTACTAAAAGATAAATCCGGTAAATTAAGTCTCCTTTATATCCAACAAGTTTTCCTTTCTAAGCTCTAAGTTGAAACTTGTTTGCTACCGTTCTACGTTAATAAGGGATATAAACGTAGGTAGTACATCTAAAGGTTCTCCACTTTAATAAATTAGGTAGGATTAGTAAAAGGTTTAGTTTCTCTAAGATCGCTTAGAATGGGGTTTTATTATTTTTATTAATCCGTGTTGGAGTTCGATTAACAATCTTAATTACGGTGTTAAGCGTTTTAGGCTAGAGTCCTATAGGCAGGTTTACTCCTTATAATATTACTCGAATTCGGACTTCTGTAATGTAATTCGATTTCTCAGATTTGCCGTTTTGCTCTAGTATATAGGAAGTTAACAATTCTAATTTAATTCCTCGTTTCTTGCAGTAGGCTTTAAGCTATACGATAGCAAATTCAGTTCCAGCGTTAATACGCAGCCTTCTCGGGTACTAGCCAGTTTGGGTTTTCCACATTTCCAAATGTTCAGTAAGAGCATCGAATGCCTAGTGCTTTCAATTATAGGGATATCCCCAACGGAAATCTATTGCATTATCAGTAAGAAGGAGATAGTATCTCTCCCCCTTAAATCCAGGAGTAGACACCTTAACGGTGTCTCCGTGAAAACAGTCTCCAGGATCAATTTCGCGTAGCTAAGACTCGCGACCAGTCCTTCGCTAAGATTTTAATAGTGCGCAGGTTTCGCAGTGCTCTTGTTCTCCAGTAAGTTAATAGCCAAGTTGCTATGCCAGAGTTCGGCATGCTCGGAAGTAGGCATGTCCCATCCGCTAGTAGAAGATGTTAATATCAGCCTTAATTAAGGGGACTAATAAAACCAGTTAGTCTTATTCTATTAGTTCGAGATTATCGCTTAAACCGAATTCTTAAATAAGTGGGCTAAAGAATCCAATAGTTTCGTCAAAGGGCGTGTACATGATTTCTTCTCCGTGTTAGTTAAAGAATCCGGGGCATATTTTGCTGCCAATAAAATAGAGAGGGTTATACTTCCGTTCATAGAAAATCCGGGTTAAAATCGTGTTAATTGGAAGCGACGGAACATATTAAACATCTTAAATAGTCCTAGTAATCGAGTTCCTATTTAAATCTAGATAGGTTAGTTAAGCCGTTTCTCTACTAAGAACTTTAACTAGTCCTCCACCGGTTATAATCTCTGTCGAAAGAGTATCTTAAAATTCGATAAATAACTTCTTACTATTTACGTAGTAATAGAATGATCCCGTGTCGACGATAAATCGATCCCGCAGGTCATAGTCAAGATTTTGGTTCGCATTAATAATAGCTTTAGGCATCGTGTTTGTGATAGCCATGTTCCCTAAGGTTCCACGCTTAGGATTAGTGCTTACTTAATTCGGTTTATCCAAGCTTACCTTATATTGGTCGACAAGTTATTTATTTGGAACAAAGGTGCCTCCTTTCCAAAGTTCTAAATACAGGTAGAAGCATTAATCTACTCCTCCAGGATAACGTCTTTTACAATAAGGGCATTCTAAGTGGTCTTAGTTTGCTTATAGTTGTTTCTGCTTCTAATTTTAACCAGCTCGATTCGGCCCCTTTCGAATAAGGTTAACCTAAGAGTTCGGCTAAAGTTAGTTTCGCTTGTTTTCATCAATGATCTCATTAATTAGATCTTGTAGTTTTAACTCTTTGCTGTCTCGGAGCGTTTAACGCTTTACCGTGACCCATAAATCGAAGTATTAATCCAATTTTACCAACAGAAGATAGATAGCTAGTTCAGATAGAATCTTAAGACCGGATTAAATACAGTCCGTCCAAGCAGCATCGAAACGTCGAAGAAAGACCTTAATGTTCCCCGAGGGGTCGAAGTCGAGATTAACCCAAAGAGCAAAGTAGATTAATTGTTGGACAGGGCCTTCTCCTTCAAATTTAGCATTAATACTATCCCATATCTCCTTTAAAGTAGTGCAGGTGGCGAGGGCACGGAGATAGTCGGTGTAAACAGTCATCTTAATGGCGTAGACTGCCTTAGCGTCCTTAGTGGTCCAGTCATTATAGCGCTTAAGCTTGCGCTCGTACTTCTTAAATTCATCTTCCTTCATTGCATCCTCTTTATCGGGATCAAGTGTCTCCTGTTCTGGTGGCTTTGTGAGCTAACCAGAGACGATTCGCCAGAGGTCCTCCCTTCGGAAGTATACCTCCATCAAGATCTTCCATTATATAAAATTCTTGGAGCTAATAAGGCGTAGGATGCTCCCAAGCTCCTTTCCAGTTAATAATTCAGCCATTGTGACGATAGCGCGGGGATACGTCGTTCGTCGGGACAAATGGTGGTAACGGTAGCGCGTTCTCGCGTCGTTCCGTCGGATAGTACAGGTTTATATAACGATAGCGCGTTCTTACGTCGTACGTCGACGATAATCAGATTCGAATCGAGGTCAGTCCGGCACCAGCCAGTGCTTCGGAAGCTTCGGATTCAGGCCAAGGTAAACAAAATTGATGTTGGACAATCTAGCAGCTTCCAGCTACTAGGCAAGAGCCATCCGGGCTCATAACCTAATGGCGCATGGTCCTGCGAGCCTCAAAATGGGAACCAGTTCGCGAAACTAACAATGGAAAATCTGGTTGTTTTTCTAGCTAATGAGTGGCGTTGGCTATAGATATCTAACACTATAACCGAGGCAAACAAAAAGCTTAAACAGATCAGGTAATAAGGCGTTAATCAGCCAACAATTAGGCTCATGTTCCATCAGTAATTATGGATAACGCTAGCTTCCACCATTCGGAGAGGATAGAGGCTATATTCGAGCGGGCTAGAGTAAAGCTAATGTACTTACCTACGTACTTACCGGACCTAAACCCCATTGAGGAGTACTTCTCGCAATTAAAGGCATTTATCCGTATGTATTAGGAGTCGTTTGTATAGCGGTTGCAGTCGATTAACGCGCAATACGCAGATATAAATGTAAAGGAGCGCGCGGTACTTAAGGACGCTGCTTTTAAGAGTTTTCTGCGCTGGGTAGTAGATAAGACCGGTGAGAGGGTGGATTCAGCGCATG
>JAJJID010000446.1:0-32389 GCA_022204955.1 Macrophomina pseudophaseolina | reverse complement strand
AGTGTGGCTTACATACCCTAAGCCTTCCACTAAGTCTTAGCGCGAGATGGAGCGCAGACCCTGTCGAAACCCAGTTGCCAAAATGATGGCATCGAAATTTTCCTCTATCCCGCTTTCGCTAATGATGCCGTATGTGGTGATTTTGACAGGCACTTCCGGTAGCAAATCGACGTTATGGCGATGGAGCGAGGCCAGATAGCCTGGGTTGTATATTCTGCGCTTGCAACCCAGCGGCAACTCGGGCACAATGAAGCTGTGATATTTCTCAGGAGCTTCGCGGTAGATGTACTCTCTCGCCCTCTGCTCCACACCCAATCTCTTCTTCACCTGCTCGGAGTCTGGTCCGTACACTGAAGCCAACCGGTCGGTGTCAAGGAAAAGTTTGAGCCTGTAGTATTTCTGCCACAGTGGGATCCACTGGAAGCAAAACTTCTCGAACGCGCTAAATGCACGGTTTGGCCGCTCGTGGTACCACTGCGGGCTCCGGGCATACTGCGTGAGCTTCTCCACGCTCGCAGCAATGGTCGGTACCACCTGGGCAGCGCTTGCGCCGTTGCCGATTACCGCCACTCTCTTCCCAGTGTAGTCAAATGAGTGATCCCACTCAGCGGTGTGGAAAAGCGCTCCTTCGTATGTTTCCATGCCTCGAAATGATGTTTCCCTCAGCTGCGAGGACCCACCGACAGCAGAAAGGAGAGAGTTTTGCAGCATCAGATACGTCAGACCGCGCGGAGCCTTACAATTACGACATTAAGCTGCGTAGCGATGGATCGACCGCGTGATTGTGCGCGAGAGCACTCTGAAACGTATACTGGTACCGTAGAAATATTCATCCCTGGGAGGCAAATCAGCTGAGCCCAGCGTGGGTTGCAAAAGAGCCAGAGGGATCTCACCATTCCCAATTCCAGAGATAACTCTCCCGACAATCATCTGAGCTGAACCGTAGCAGCTGGCCTGGATAGTTCCTCCAACGACCATGATAACACATCCCCAAAATATGGTTTTAGTCCGTCCAAATCTTCCACCGAAAAGTCCAGCATCACAACAGCCCAGTGGGCACCCAATGTGGTACAGTCCTACGATCGTCCCCAGGATAATTGCGCTTGGATTATCGATAGCTTCCGGGATGCTAGGTACTGTGACAAGCCCACCGAGTACTTCCTAATAGGGCTTAATAGAACTGAAAGAGCAGCTGAATTGTTTGAACTCACCTGGTCGTATGCAAACAGTAGGTAATAACTACCGGCCCTGATTGCTACCGCTGACCTGAGGTCGCGTCCTCTGTGTTTGAACATCATCTTGTAAATGGCGGCTACTTGTTTGCAATGGTTGCAGGCAACGGGGCTCTTTCATGCAATTTTGAGGATATGGTTGGACTGGATAAGACTATGCTCGTTGCAGTGAGTAGATAAAAATGCGGACCTGCAAATATCCGTGAATCAGACGCGAGACCCCAGATTTTCGAGGGCTTTGCTATCCCTGTCACTAGCGTGGCATGAAGGTTGCGGGAAACGATCTCCGCGCCCATGACCCGAACACTAAGCGGGGTCCTTGGCTGTGACACTGACTACCTGTGTTCACGTTCATACTCTTCTGCCTTTGAAGTATTAGGCCCCGCATTTCTATTGAAAAGTTTTATTCTTTTAGTGGCATCAGAACTAGAGCAGCAAAAAGAAATAAAGAAGAGTAAAGTTCTGTTAGGCATGACTTGCTTTAAGCCGCTTCAGACAAGCGGCATTTGAGGCCGTATTGGCAGCATCAAGCCATACCAACTCAAGCAGCTTTTAAGATCCGCTTATCAAGGCGGCTTGCGAAGCGGCTTGCAATTTGGTTGGATAAGAGGGAGCCCTGAATAGCCCATGAGGCGGCGGCAGACCGATGAAGGCCAACAAGTCCCTTCAGGCATGGGACTTGCGAAATATTCCCCATTATCAGCCTTAGACAGCCGCCGAAATATCTCCGTACAAAGCATAACAGAGCCCGGACGATCGAGGAGTACCGGGCTTCGACATGCTTCAAAACCTGACGTCACACTCGGGCCCATCTTGTCAGCGCCATCCCGCCCAGATGTGTGGATCAGACATCTACACCTTCTTTGGCAAGAAACACCTTCTCAGCGTGATCCAGAAATCTTCCGCCCTCCTCGGGACCGCAAACCTCAAATGCGTATTCAGCGGCCCCTCCGCCCTTTGCACCAGCTCCTCCTGCCTCTCAATCTTCCCAATTTTCCACGCCCGCAGCAACAACAGGCTCACCGCGCCCGCGAGATACATCACGCCCACAAACACCTGCGCACCGAGGTACCGCCTCACGCCTGCGTCCTCGCCCGCCTCACCCACCAAATGCATCGCAATCGGCTCTGCAAACATCGTCGGCAGCACCATCGCAAAGCACACCAGCCCAAACACGCCGGCCACCCCCTCGATCCCCACCACCTCGGCCAACACGGGCGCCACGGTGCTCCAAAACGTGCCGCACGCGGTGCCCGCCAGCGCCGCGAACGCGGCCAGCGCAGGGAACCCGCGCGCCGGGATCCACAGCGCGAGGCAGACGACGCCGCAGAACAGCGTTGTCAGCGTCGACACGTTGATGCGGCCGAGCGCGTCGCTGTAGTAGCCGATCACGGGCCGGCCGAGGGCGAGGCCGAGGTTGAGCAGCGCGTTGGCGGCCGCGCCTTGGGCGGGCGACAGGCCGATCGAGGAGGCGTAGTTGGGGAGCGAGTAGTAGAGCGCGATGTAGCCGAGCTCGGTGGTCACGCCCCAGAGGATGAGGAGCACGACTTCGACGCGGCGCAGGGCGCGCAGGTCGAAGTTGCGGAGGAGCCGGCTGCGTGCCGGCTTCTCTTTGCTGGGGTGAGCTGTTTGGGGTTGTGGCTGCTGAGACTGCTGAGGCTGTTGAGTTAGCTGTGGGGGAGTGAGTGGTACGGGCGTTTCGGTGTCGGGGGCGGGCTTCTTGGTGACGCGCTGGGTACGGTCGCGGAGAAAGAAGGAAGAGATGGTGTTGACGACGAGGGTGCAGATCGCTACAATGCGGTACGTCCAGGCTACGCCCAGGGTTTGGATGGTGCGCTCGGCGATGAGGTTGTATGCGAGGCCGCCCAAGCCTGCGCCGGAGGTGGCGAGGCCGACGGCTAGGCTGCGGTGCGTGGAGAACCAGCTGGGTAAGACGGTGGTGGCGGTGATGTAGAGGAAGCCCATGCCCCAGCCGTAGCAGATGCCTTGGCTAAGGAAGAGGTGCCATAGCTTGGTAGCGTAGGCCGAAGCGAACAAAGAGGCGAATACGACGATGGTGCCGATGAGAAGAGTGTTGCGGGTGCCTAGATGTTCTCGGCTTATGCCAGCTACGGGTGAGATCATCATCGACTGGGCGAGGGAAAGGCCACCGATAAGAGCATATTCGAGAGGTTTCGCATTAGGAAAAGATTTGTGTTCCAGAAAATGGTCGAGGATCACACCCCATGTCTGTGATTAGGGTCAATGATTGGACTGCTGGAGCTCCGAGGATAAGTCACTTACACTATTAACCCCCCATGTATGAGCATTGATAAGGAAAACGCAAATCGTACAGACCCATGCATATCCTCCATTGGGGGGACCATCCCCTTCCGAATCTGTGTTTGCATTCTCGTGAAATAGTGGCACAGACCGGGTGCACTGTTTCTGATTGATGACGTGCGCAACGTCCTGCATTGCTACACTATCGATGCGATCTTCAGTGGCTGGTACTGCGGCTATTGGCGTGTTCTGCGTGTCGAAATGGCCTCGGAGGATGGATCAATTGGTTTTCTGAGCGGTATGAACAGTGAAATCGTCTAAAGGAGGTTTTCTGAGAGGAAACGCAGCGTATTGCGCAGGCTGTGAACGTTGATATAGGAAGGCATATGGTATAATTCGGATGGCCAAAAGTCTTTTAAAACTCTCAAATAGGTGAGCGGATTCAGGGTGCGAAACTAGGCCAAGTTCTGGTCAATGATATGCGGATGCAGCTCGCCCGGCAAAACTGAAATTAGTTGTCAACAATGCCGCTAAAACTTCTCAATACCGCTGCGGGTTGGCCTAATAAATGCGATAAATTGCATATGATATGCAGCATATCCTATACACCTTAGACCCTGCTGTTGATCCTTCTTGACCATCGTGTGGGTAGACGCGCTTCAGGATGTCAGCATGGCAATCAGCCTTTGGCCGGATAACTCGAGCATTTGGATTGTTGCCCAGAGCTGAACCAAGTAAGTCTCATTGCAAGATCAGCACGTTCAAAGTCCAAAGAGCTAGGAACTTCCGATTTACCCGTGCAAAACAGTACAGCAATTTTCGATCCTGTGGTTCTATAAACCTCGTGCTACTGTACGTCCACATGTTAGGGGTTTGTTGTCTACTTGTGTTCCGGCTTGCGGCCGTAGACAACAGAACTAAGTACATGTCAGTACCACCAAAGCTTTTCAGAAGAGAGGATGACCTACTACGTATAGTAAGGATGCACTTTCCTGCTCCTGATGGCAGCCCTGTACCTCGCAACCAGCACCTGCACCTCGTCGAATTTCCACTGCCGCAACTCAGCCCAGAACGTCTCATAGGATTAAGAGGACTGGGATACTTACGCCGAGCACGTGAGTACAGAGATACATCGCCCATCCCTCAGCGCCCTGGAAGCAGTACAAAAGATGCCACTTTCCAATCTCCTTCAGCCTGGGATCACTGCTCCACGGACCAATCGGCACCTTGTAATCCACCTGCTGCACGTCCTCAAACCCGGCATCAATCATTTTCTGCTTCATATCTTTCCAGATATCAAGCGTCCTGCCGAACTTGGGAGAATCGGCAGCGTCGATGAAGAGGGGGCCCCACTCTTTCAGCACGGGGTCTTCGTACTTGTCGACGGTGTCGTCGTCGCAGCGGGTGAGGATGGACATCTCCAGCTGCTGGAACCAGGCGCCGGGCTTGAGGGCGCGGAAGGCCTGCGCGTAATACCGCTCCCAGTTGTCGATGCTGCCGTAGAGCATGCGCGTGTGGACGAAGTCGAAGTGGTTTTCCGGGAAGGTCCAGTCCTCGGTCGCGTCGTCGAGCTCGAATCTGCAATTCGGCGGTCTTCAATGGCCATCTTAGCGCCCATCCTCCCGTCTCTCCGTCATTTTTTTTGGATGATGTCCTTACAAGAGCGAAGGCTGGATGGGCGACAGGTCCGTGCCAATCACTTCAGCGCTGGGAAACTCGTCTGCGAAATCTCTGCCGGTGTCTTGTCAGTATTGACCGCCCAGCAACATGGTCGATAGTTTCGTGGCATACATGGCCCAGATGCCGGTGCCGGTGCCAACATCCAAAACTCTCTGCTCCACGCATTAGAGCTTGTTCGACCATCGCGCAACAGAGATGCTTGCCTGAGGGTTCTCCCCGATCGGCGCCAAGAAGAGCTTGTCGCCCAGGACCATCCTAAGCATGTGGTGCCTGCTTGCGTCTCAGAATCGCGTAGTGGCGCTAGAAGCAGGGGAGGGTCCAGTGTTACCCGATGTCCAGCTGGTCATTCTGCGTGTCGTCATTGGGGCCCCTATTTGCGGGCTCCCGCGTTAGCGCCAGCAATCCTCCTTCATCCAGCGCTTCAGCGGCTCAGCCATACCAATAGGCACCCTCTTTCCACTTCTGATATCGGCGACCGTTTTCAAAGCGGTGGCGCCAGATTGTCGAAGCAATGGAGGTGGTGTCGCTGAGTTCGTCCTCGCCGATGGCGGAGTCCTCTTCGGTGTAGTCCTGCAGCAGAACGATTAACGTTGCTGTTGCCGAGGCGGAAAAAGAGGAGGTGGATGGTATGGCTGCTGTGCGTACAATTGGAATGTTGTTGACAGGCTCGCTCGACGGAGCAAAAGCCGGCGGCGAGCCAGGGGCTGGGCGCGGAGGGGAAGACATTAGTGAGAGGGAAGATTAAGCTCGCCGGGTACCTGGGATTGGGGGCCGCGGATGTTCCCCCGCGTCGCGTCACACCAAGCAAAGCAAGCAAAAAGAAAACAACGAAGCTACGGGGAAAAGCTTTGTGTAACGGGACAAGGCGGCAAAGGCGGGGGGAAGGCGGTCGCCGAGTAGTTATCTGTGATCGGAGGGAGGGGTCCTGATTTCTGCACGAGTCTCCGGCCGGCTTGCCCCTCGCTTTCCCCGGCCACGTCGCGGATGCGAGCGTGTGCCGGGAGAGCGGCGTCGCGTGAGACGTTGACTCCCGATCATTTTTCGGCAGCCGCGCCCCAGTTCAGCCCTGCAACGTGGTTGGCACAGCTGCGCATACTGGTCTCCGGCCGCGTCTCCGGCCCCACAGAGGCACCCCGTCCACTGAGGCGCGGACGGCTGTTCTCTCGGTCGATAGTGTGCTTGCGGCACAGCAGCGAGTCATGCTCTGTCATGCGACCGCTAGCCTAAGCTGCCTTTCGTTTGCTGGGCCAGGCTGTCAGCCAAATTGGGGCTCTTCAGGTATAGTGCCTGGTGCTACATTAGCTCTGATCGGGAGACAGTAAGTCCGCGTTGGGGTGCTTGCATATGTCTTTCCGACCCCTGCCAATGCAGACCTGCGGTGTCCGGCCAAACAGAAGAGGTGCATGTCACTGCCAAGGATCCGTACCTTCCGCCAGGTCTTGGTATAAATATCCGATCTTCACATGATTGCGTCTCCGAGCAAGTCCGCTCCAGGAAGATGTAAGCGTCCAACTCAACATGAAGCTACCGTCCTGACGACAATAGCACTGCCGCGTTCATTATCTGGTCAGCCTCACCGATGCGCGCCATCTGAGCCAGTGCTGTCCATCATCCGCTGGCCGGGCAGCGTTCTGTCTCGTTTCTGACCACGACCTCACTTGTCTCGAGCGAGAACTGATCTAGAAGTAAGCATACTGCAAGCTAGGATGGTGAAAGTGTAAGCAGCGGACACTGAATGGCGTCAATATTCCAGAAATTGATGATGGACTGCACCTATGCAGTGGAGCTTGGCGGGATTAGCCCGCAAGTAGAGCGAAATGGGTGCGGCGCATTGAGAATTTAGTCGTTTCTCTTTGCTGAGAACAGAAGTCTATAGCCACGCACGAGAAACGCAGACCATGCTGTACTGTTGCTCGGCTCGCATCTATTGTTGCATGTAATGCCAACAAAGCTGCCGTGTTTGACATTCTAGTTAATGGTATATCCGTTCATCCCTAATTTTGTTTGGTCAGTATACCTCATGAATGTTTGATTTGGCAGAAATCTAAGCCACATCCTCCAGTAGCGGCGGGATCATACTTGAAATGCTGGAAAGCAGGACGAAGAAAGACAAAATAAGAACGGAAGGGAAAGACACCGATGGGATCTCGAGCTTACAACTTCACGCAACCCTATCCGCCCCACAATTCGTTAGGCAAGGTATCCCCTACTGCTTTCCATGAGGATCCACCACGATGATACACGAGTCTCTGACTTATTTTTCGGAATCAGTGTTGGGTCTAAATAAGAGCTGGATCAAGCACTCACAATCTCCCTGTTTGATGATACCATCATGAGGGATACTTCCAGATGAGCAGGGGATGCACAACAGACCCAGGCGGATCCGAGTACGGATTGAATGAACCGCTCTCGCCTGCGGTAAAGCAGCAGCACAGAAGGCAATTCTTCCTGATCCAGAGCAGTGAGCAGGTGTTGGAAGTTATTTGATGAGCCTCGCTTTGGCGCTTTGGAACAGAGCATTGATCCTTGATGAGCTCGGCAGACGAGCAACTGGAGGAGTTTCCGCTGCTATGCGATGGAGAGAGAGTATGATGCAAGAAACAACCGCAGAGATAGTTGCCCAACCCCTCAATAAAACAGTCGGCCGACAGTCGACGTTGCCACAGGCCTGGTCCAGGTCTCGTTGACTCTCTGGTAAATACGTTTCCTGAGTTGGATTAGGGCGTCTACCAAACCGGACGACAATGTCTGTCTCTCCTCGTTAAAGTTAAACATATCTTCAAACATCCCTGGGGTTCGGCCGACAAGCATATTTGGAGCAATACTGGCCTCCGAAGGCGCCGGTCCTTGCGCATTGGAGTGCTTCTCGAATTGTTCATTGGTTTCAGAGGATAGCAGGCAAGCAACGGACAGGTTTCTGAGCTCAATTTATAATGACCTCAAGAGCCTAAGGGGGCAGAGGGACGTGACTGGACGGAAGCGTCGAAACCCGGCCCTCGGAGCGTCATCGTCGCAAGAATTGTATGTTCAGGCTGAGGGAAGAAGCGGAAGGTGTATACGAGGAAGAAATTAGCTCAAGATCTTGCGTGACCTCAGTAAAAATAGCCAACCTTCGAGTCGGCCTGTCCCGGGTGCGAAACCAGATATTTGGGGTACGTCTGGAGCTGAATTTCATCCTAAACTGAATCCGGCTGTACATCCGGGGTGCACTCAGCCGACTATCGTACCTATTTCAATCGATGTACATTTGTGCGCGTTGTACACGGACGGTTAAGCGCTTTCCTCGCTTAACTTGCACGGCTGCCAGGCAGCAGCGTGTGCCCTTGCATAACACGACGATTCGGTCGAGATATCAAGCCATGCCTGTGTAACGAGAGCCACGTGGAACCCAGGCTGCGGTCTGCGCCTGAAAGCTGCCTGCAGTCAGCTGAGAACCATGATCGTGTTGGCAGATCTTCCGAGCAAACAGCAGACGAAAACCACCGGCTGGCCATAAGACTTCTGCCATACCTTTTGTCGCTGCATGGGCATGAGCATTTGGTGGTAGACAGATCCTGTCATCGGCCACCGGTGGCTCTGACGCGCCAGTATCGACATCGCACCAACTGCGGAATCCTCGGCGGACAGCGTGTGGCGATGCCATGGAACGGAGGTGCTTCTAGCTGAGAGGCAGAAATGCCCAAGTCGCACAGAAATGAGACATTCTCAGAGGGTGGGAGTGATCGTCGAAGCTCATCCAGAGTACCGCAAATGCTGCACTTAGGAGCTGAACGCGATGTTCGCAACACGGGTGCGCAGCGGATGCTGCCAGTTAAAGCAGTTTGTGACTGGATTTGCGTGGGCCCAGCGTTTCCGTCGCGGAAGATCTTTTTGGAGAATGACAGTATTGGAAGGAATGCAACCCTGCAAGTATTAGCAGGAATCGCCCGACCGTGCTCCACCACGTAGCTATTTTTGCGCTCAGAACGCCCGCGGCAATTGGTCGGCTTCACGTATGAATTGAAGTGAATCCGGCGCTTGGCATTCCTCCGGTTAATATCCTCCAGCGTCACCACTCCAAAAAAAGCAAGTGTAGTCATTCGCTGTCCAAGCGATGGCTGCGTCTGGGCCTGACCACTCGTAAAGTAGCTTATATGGCGCGGCCCTCCATCTCTTGGAATACGTTAAAGTACTCGCGAAATACCAAATACAAGGAGCAAAACTCCATAGCCATACACGCCGGCAAGAGAATAAAGGATGGCCTCCAAAGCCCTAGCCGTTCTGCTCCTGACAGGTGCTGTCTCAGCCGCCAGCACAGCGCCAAACATGACGTCCACTATCGTCTCTTTCCCCTGGGCAGGCCGCGAAGGTGCTCCAGACTTCGTCCCAACCACCGGCATAAGCGGCACCATCCTGGACGTGCAGTCTTCGCGCACAACACTGGTCTACACCTGTCCGTCCGCCGCACAATCCCAAGAAGACTACGACAGCGGTGCCGTCGGCGCTCTATGCCCCGTGGTCAACAACACCGCGCAGACGGTCACGTATGCCCCGGAATTTTTGGGCATGCCGTTCACGGTCACCTACGGATATCAGTACAAACCGGCGCGCACGACCTTCGATGAGGCGAAAATGGCGTATGGCCAGTTTGCGTGCCAAATTACCGCTGCGCCGGTCGCAAGCGGGACGCCGGGCGCTGCATCCGCGGCTGCAGACCCGATCTGCACATGGGATCTCACCAGCATGGCCGAGGAACTGACGCCGGCGGATATTATGCCCGATCTGCGTTGTTTTGAGGAAGACATTGTGGGGCCAGCCTCGAATGTTTTATATCAGCAGTGGGTGAGTGATGCTCCTTCTCTTTCCAATTTCGGGGACCGTTCGCTCCAGCTCGCATATTAGAGAGGGAAAATTGGGCGCGCCGCGATAAGATGGAGTGGAATACGGACCTGGGAGAGGACATAATCCAGAAGACGTTCCGAGACTAAGTTATCCATTTGCTACTGCAGAACACCGCTTCCCTCAACAGCTGCTTCTCATCAATGTCGGCTACTCCTACAACTAAAGCTACTGTTACGCGTCGCGCTACCAACGTCAGATACTGGACCGTTACTGTGACCGGCGCTGCTGCTGAAGTGGCGCTGCAGCCCACCAACGCCAAATCTGCTGCTGTTTCTTGCGGTTGGAATGCCTGGACATTGAGCCTGATCAGTCTTGCCATGTTCCTTACCCTATAGGGAGAACGCCTTTCGGGACGGATTTCATGTAGATTCTGCGGGGAGCACAAGACGTAACATAATATTCCGAAGCAGACAGAAGAGAGATTTGGTTTGGTAGATCGAAGGCTTTGCATTGCCTTTTTCTGTCATGATTCCTCACGTACTCCTATTTTAGCTATCGTGGTATCGTATCATGCAACTTTGTGGCAGGGAAAAGCTCCGTACAGGGAACACGAATATAACCCTTGTGCCCAGCCAAATGGATGTTTACTTCTGAGTTGCCCGCCTCGACCAGCCTTCCGGCTTAAGACTGTGAAACGAAGGGGGTTTTCCAATAGCCAGGGAAGTACGTCGGCAGCTTAGTCGCAATCCACCTCGCAATAGCCGCGTTCGTCTCCGCCGGCTTCTCCAATGCCACCCAATGGCCGGACTCAATACTGGTCTCCGTCAGGTTGGTGCAGCGCTCCCGCATCGGCTCGCTCAGCCGGGAAATGGCCGTGTCGCAGACGACATCGTAGCGGGCCTCGATAAACAAGACCGGGAAATGCAGGTATCCGCCGCTCGGAGCCTTCCTCGAGTACTCCTTGTTGACCTCATGGTTGAGGTAGTACGCGTCCGGGCCCTCGAACCCGTTCTTCTCAAAGTCGGTAACGAGCCTCTCATACATCCCCTTGTCGGCGCTCAAGAGCGTGTCCTCGAGCGGCGTCTCCGGCGCCTCCTCCTTCCCGTACCACCACCCACCGTTCGTCGTCATCGCCGCCGTGAACGAGGGCTTCCCGTAGTGCGCGGGATCGCCCGCCTTGTAGAGCGCCTTCACCGTATTCGGCACGTTTGCGGCGAGCAGCTTTGCGCTCAGCGCCGGGTTGGTCGCGTGGAACACCTGGTAGTCCCACTGGGCGTAGGGATACTTGTCGGCGGGATAAATCTCTCTGTTCGACAGCGCCACGAGCCCCTCCAAGCCGCCCGTCAGCACCCCGTACGGCACGGCCATGCACGCGACGCCGACGCAGCACTCCGGGTGCTGCTCCGCGAAGCCCCACACCAGGCCCGCGCCCCAGTCGTGGCCGATCCACAGCGCCTTCTGGCGGCCGAGGTGCTGCAGCAGCGCGAGCATGTCGGAGACGTGGCGCTCGACCGCGTAGGCGCGCGCGTCGGCCGCGGTGGCGGCGGCGGGAACGGACGAGCGCCCGTAGCCGCGGCAGTCGGGCGCGATGGTGCGGAAGCCGAGGGCGGCGAGCGCGAGCAGCTGCGGCTTCCAGGTTTCGCCATTGGCGGGCCAGCCGTGGATGAAGATCAAGAGCGGGCCGTCAGCAGGGCCGGCGGACCAGTAGAAGGTCGTCAAGTCGCCGCTGTGGGTGAAGGTGTGTTCGGAGAGCGTGGGCGCGGCCATGTTGCTGGTGGGTGAAGAGGCAGGTTGTTGGGGGGTCAGGTGTTGAGAATAAGGGAAGGAGGTTTAGGAACGGAGAGCTCCTGGAAGGAGGCGTGCGTGCAATGGAATACCCAGTGGAGGGCGCTGTTGCAAGAGGTTATGTCAATGATGGGCAGCACTCCTCAGCAATAGATTTCGGACGACTGCTGAGATGACGCGGGGCAGAGCAGAGGCTGACGTTTTTATATCTGACCTGCAAGCGACCAGTGGAGGGAAGCTTGGCGGGGCAGATCTTGGCATTTCCGCAAACATGTTGCCTCGGGAGTTGAAGGTCGCTTGCATCCAGCGGGGGGTTCCCGATAACCATTTACCGATAGCCATTGTGCCCAGCGACTGGCTCTAGCAGGACCCGGGGGCCGTAAAGATATGTGGGCTCGATAGCGTGCCAGGGTTCAGCCGATGCCGCGGTCTTCCGTCCGAAAATCCGAATTGCTCGTCAGCAGTAACGGATCGATAAGGCATGGCGCTATCGCTGTAGATTCATACCGATATAGCTCGGGAAACTGGAGTAGAGGGAGCAGTCGGCCTTGAAATGTTGAAAAAGTGATGTGCTTCGTCTGTGGAGAGCAGCAACGAAACTTTTGCACTGAAGTCTCCGCTGTAAGTGTGATTACTAATGAGAAATTAGACCTGACTAATGGCACAGCACATCAAGAAACTGAGCGATGAGGATGTAAAATCTGACCATCCTTTGGGAACGAGAATTGCCTGATGAGGAAAGTGCTTCAATTTAAGCATCAGCCATCACACATGCTTACCGTAAAACTCCCATATGAGCCACTTGGGTTTGCTCGTCGCAGAGATGTCATTGGTTTCCATGGGAATTGAAGTCCACAACAAATGCACCACGCAGGTGGTGATAATGGTGACCGCATGAAGTGTCCACGAAGCTTCTCAAACCTTGAATTAATTAAGGGCAATTGCGCAAGAAGTACTTGGACAATTGGGGAAACTCACTCCCGCGGACTCCGCGGGAGCCGGGTTCTGCCGACGCGAACGCCTTTCCCGCCTTTTGATGCATAATCATTCACCATTCTTCTTGGCGCCCATATGTCATTTGTGCTTGCGGATATGTTATCCTACTCCAGTCACCGAGCCGGGGCACATATCCGACGCCTGGTCTGATGCGTTCAGGTGAAAACTCGGTTCCAGGACGCTGTTGACTCCCAATTCATTTCTCACTGCACAGCGCGCCGGATGTCATTGGGAATGAGATGGACGGAGAGCCTGGTAAAAACTGTGTCAAGTAACATTGATGTCGATGCCAGTCAGCATCACCCGCCCAAATCCAGACAATTCAAACACTGGGACAAAATCAGAGCAGACTCAGATCTTCGCTTCCGGGCGGAACTACGCCTCCTCTCCCATCTCGGCCCTCAGAACACCACTGGCGTGTTTCCACTCATTGTGTGATATGCAGCGCTGAAGGAAAGCAACTAATTCGTCTACAGCGCGCCCGTTAGTCTTGCTCTAGAGCAACGAACACGCGCTCAACTTACCTGAGCTGCGCCCACCCTCATCCCGTCCCCTCACGCGCGTAAACTCCTGTATAAAATCTGCCCTCTCCTTTCGGCATTTTTCGTACATTCGCAGGCGGCGAGGTATATCGTTTACTGCGGTGTCGAGCGGCAGCAATGCGCCAAGAGCGGCGGCGTCTTCTATCGCCTGCGCGGCACCTTGGCCCATGTCTGTGGAGCGCATTAGCATCTGCACCCTTGAATGCAACAGCCACTGCTCCTTACTTACATGGAAGGAACGGATGTGCTGCATCTCCGAGAAGAGCGACACGCCCATTGATCCAAGTCGGCAGGACCGGCATATCCAACAGATCCCAAACGGCAACACTCCCCTCTGGCGCCATCTCCAGGAAGCGCAAGACCTGCGGGGCGTAGCCCGAGAACGACTGCAGTAGCTTTGCCTTGTTACCGGACTGGTTCCAGCCCTTCTGGATCACGCCGACCTCCTCGACGGGAACGAAAGCCGCGCAGTTCATCAGCTGGCCGTTTTTGCAAGGGTACAGCACGATGCGGCGGTCTGCACCCCGGATTTCGGTCAGGATACCGGGTTCGCCCACGAGTTCCTGCAGCTCCGGGTCCTCGTTAAGCACGGATTGGGGCAGGAGCCACCTGTAGCAGCACTTTCCTGATGTCTTCGTCGGGTAAGTTCCGCCGGTCACGATCTCGCGTGCGACGGAGTGGACGCCGTCAGCCGCGAGCACTACGTCGCCGGTGGCAGTGGTCCCATCAGCCAGGGTGATGGTGGCGTTGGTACAATCTACGTCCACTACTGCTGAGGCGGTGTGTATTGTAACCGGGCTGCCGAAGCCGTCTTTGCTTGTGGCCTTGTTTCTCAGGGCATTGTGCAAGTCTACGCGGTGAACGAGCCAGTATGGCTGTGGCATGTAAGCATGCTGCAGCCGAGTACCTATCGGTCGATCGGGCTCAACGACTTACTGCTTGCCAGTTCTTCCTTTCCTCGCCCGGGAGTACCTTGTGCTGAACTTCTGCCTGGGCATCTCTAAGTACCATCTTGAAGATGAACACAAAATTCAAAAGTCAACAGAGCGCGGTGATGCGTGAATGCAGGGGCAACATACACCTTTATATTCAGTGCCACCAAACTCCTCCGGAAAGATTCCGAGCCGGTTCAGAATGACGGTAAAGTTCGGAGCGACATGGATGGCGGCACCAACCTCGCTCAGGAGGCGGGACCGCTCGAACACCTGCGAAGAGAAGGCTGGCTCAGCGGTATTCAGCGTGGAAGCGAAGAAGTATGTAGTATACCTCGACTTTGTGGCCTTGCTGACGAAGCGCAATTGCTGCAGTAAGCCCACCTATTCCTGCTCCAACGATGACAATCTTCAGGTTCTGCGCCATACTGTGTGCGTTTCACTTTCTTATCTCTGTGGGCTGGAGGGTAGAATATGAGGGCGATATTGACCTAAAAAGAGGGCAAAGCAGGCCCCATAAATAGCCAGCACTCCCGCCGATCTGCGATATTTTTCTCCGCCATTAGGATCTATCGTGTCCTGATACGCAGCGTACCGGCTCGCTGCGGACATCGGCGTGCTGGTGGGGGCGTAGTTTTGCACTGCTCTCGCACGATGAGCTGCGTGACGGATAAAGGGCCTAATTGGATTGTCGGCATCTAGGTGTTGCCGATGCGAGCGCATTTCTGCAGTGTTCTCGCCCGACAGACTAGCCGTAGAGGAAGGCCTGACCAGATTATACGTATCCGAGGCCCACTGTTACGAGAATGGAATAACTTCCGATGCCGGTGGTCAGTGATCTGCAGTGAAACAGTCACTTGAAGGCACCATGTCTCAAAAATAGAAAGTAGCTCCCCGCTTTCCTTTCTGCTTTTCCCCTTTCTAAGAAATCTTGCGTCAGAAGATACTTGCTGTCTTGGTATTGTTGAACGGCACCCGATCCCGCAATCTAAGTTGACGGGACGGGCCTCTGGCAACAGAAAGCTTATTGCTTGAGCCGCATGCGAGTAACGGTTTTAGCTTTCCTCGCCACGCCTGGTTCCCTGCATTAAGCTTCTGCAACCCCGCTAAGCATGGCTCAGACGCATGGATGCGTCCGCTGGTCGGTGGTCGTTGGCCGACTCGCCGACATACTCGGTGTTTTCGGCCTTCTTTTGCCTGAAGCGGTAGCCAGCGGGATCTCAACGTCCAATTAGAGGCCCGCAAAAATTGGCATAACTACTGTCCTCCGGCCAAGCATCGTGGCGCCGAATACCCATGGCTCCATAGCTTCCAATGCAGTAACGATATACGGGCGCAAAGGCAGTTCCCTGGACAATCCGTACTGCGGTTAGTTCGAACAAGCTTCGGGCAAGCTATCGGTGCCTTGGTAGCTCATAATGCTTCTAATTCGAAAAGAGTAAAAAATGAGGACATGCTAAGGGTATAGCTACATGCTTACGACCCTTCTCCGTACGCTCTACCAATCGCTCACGGAATCACTGTGCAGCTCCTTGGGATACGCTTATCAGCAAGAATGATCGGCCGCTTATCGGCTGTGCCAGAGATATTGTGACGGTAGGGGCCCAGATTCGGCCAGAAATGATACATAATCACATCAAGACACTGCCTCCACTTTTGATTTCCTACAAATTTATTACAGCGCTTACGCCTCCGGGCATTGCCGGCCAGTTCACGTCGCCACTGCAGATAAAGTTGCCGATCACCAGCGGCACGCCTATTTGGGAAGTCGCCGAACTGGAATTTCCATGCGACGACTGCGCCGTGCTGAAACCATAATGGATTGACATTCTAAGGCGCTGCAACTAACAGAGACTATGTACACTTCAGAGGTGGGACTAAGTCCAATTAGGCCCCTTGTTCTGGGTAAGTACTACGAGCTGTTCTTCGTACTTCAAAACGCCGTTGTGTCACCGCGCCTAGCCGTGATCGAACACGAGGGCGGTGAAATCGGCTCTTTAAGGTACCAAGGACGAGGTCGAGAAGTAAGCGCATCTTTACTAAAGGCACAAAACACGGAGAGTTTAAATTGGATTCGAACACGGAGAAATTATGTGCGCACCACAATACCGTGCACACAAGCTGAATCTCAATCTCTGATAACCGGGTCCTAAACTTCCGGGAAACGCTAGGGACAGGCATCAGGCTGCCGACGAACTGGGCTGGCTTCAACTTCGCCGCAATGCTTTGCTCAGAGCCAACAAACCTCGAGTCATACTTTATGAGCGAGTGCACGGGAGCGACCTTGGTCTCGGTTCCGGCAAACAACCAGCAGGGGCAAGCGAGCTTGCCGTGCACGAAAGTGAATATCTCCTGCAAAGTCGTGATGAATCGTCAATTCTTCTCACTGCCCACTTGCTCGCACAGGTCCAGCAAGCGTTATGTGTCAACATCGTGTGGTTTCCTCTCGCAAGCGGCCTTGCCACGTAGCGCGATGCTGGGCACGCAGATGGTGGAGCCGGTGGGCAGGAGGCGCCGCCGGAGAGTGTAAAGGACTTGAGGGCCTTGCACCGTACGCCCAATACCTCGAGCGGGCTGAGGTGTTAGCTTTTAATTTTATCATCGAGTCGATAAGCAGTAGCTTGGCCAGGCTGGTCTTCTTCTACAGGCCGTCACTACCTGTTGGGTGGAAGGTTCCAGTGGCAGCCGCTAGGCCGTTTCAGGTTTAGGTTGTTTACTTCAGTAGCTTAGTCACCACCGAGCGTTGGCCCTTATGGCCAACGCCGGCTGGCCTCCTTCATCAATCAACCTTTCTTCCTCTCTCGTTTGGTTCACCTACCCGGTTCAACACTACCATCCACGAAGGGTAGACCTAGCACATTGATGATCTCTTTTCGCAGCTCTCCGATGAGTTCGGGCCATGCCACAATGCTGAGGAGTATGTATCTGAAAACCACGAGGGGGTATGGATCGCAGTTACTATGAGAACAAGTTGGAAGTGTACGGGGTCGAAATGTCATATCTTCTCCTTCCAAACTGATCAGATACGGGGTGCGATTCATTCTAGCGATGCCTTACCTCCTCGATAATTTATCAAATCTCAACCTTTTCTCGTTTTATTTTCATTGATGTATCGGGGCAAAAGGAAGATCTTCGGTCTTACATCTGTCACAATCTGCAACACTCTGGTATTTCCGGACATGTTCTAGTCCACGGGAAACGGACTGTGGCTTCCGTATCGCAAAATTACCTCTTTGTATGCTACGGAAACCAGATCGTATGCTCTAGCGTTGTAATCCCTTTTCACGCTCTACATATCACACTGGCAGAATGCTGGAATGTTCAGAGAAACTTACGCTCGGTAAACTATTGTTAGAATGTGTGCAGTGACAGCTTATTCGGTGATGAAAACGTAGATTGGTACGGTGTTGGAGGAGGGCGGCCATGTAGTAGCCTTTTATCCTCTCCTGAATAGACTACACTTGGCTGAAGCTTAATACACGTGATTATTCCAACAACTATTTTTGGATTCAGAAAATTCTCGCCAACTTAAATTCTGAGCGCGTACTTATACTTTTTTTCTCCCAACAGCTATGAGATAGCATTGGAAAAAAAATAAAAAAAAAAGGTCAAAGCGCCGAGGTCCAAAGGCTCAAGCACCAAGAAAGGTCATTTCGCGATTGATCTCTTCATCCATGCAAGAAAATATTGGTTGCGCGTGTGGTAAGCATAGTTGCTTTTGCAGTTTGTCTCTTTATACCATACAAGAACTGTCTCAGAAACTTGAATCTGAAATTGCGCAACAGATGTCTCAGCGTAGCGATGCCCAGATCATTGTAGGATATGCCGCACCAGCATCATTATGTTTGGTAGCGATTTCAAACTGAATAGACGTAATAAGCATACGTCGAAGAGTCTTCAAGAGTCTTTTACGGAAGAAAGCAATACTTCTACGGGCATGTTCATAGGAAAGCTCTAATTCAATCTCATGGGCGTCCTTCCCAACCTCGCTCTTGCCCGGGATCCTCACTTCTGCATGTCAGCCCAGACATCAATGCGGGCCTTTTGGGCGCCATTCCTCCGTTTACGAATCTAAGCCTCTGCGGTCCAGAAGGGCATTCGCAGCTGAAGTGGCCGACTGGGGTACGGCTAGCAAGCGGGTCTAGTATTTTGTATGTTGGTTAAGCTTGTCCACGCTCCTAGCATCGAAGCGCCTCCTTTCACTTCTTACGTCACAAATTGCAAACTGCGGTCTTCGCGCGCTGCAGATGGTCCATCATCAGTCCCCCGCTCACAGAAGGATGACAAGGAATATGAAATTTACTTCTAAGGCGACCACGCTTAGCCCGCCGGTGCTCTGAGCCAATGGTCTCGCCGGGCTTCAGGGCGTGGCCTCCCAAGCGGTAGAGGGGAATTCCAAGCAGTGACGGCAGCGTAGCTCAGGGTGGATGCTTCCAGCCAGTCGAGGTACCTGGGAATATGGACGAGGCCATCCTGGCTGAAGACACAATACTGTCTTAAAGCGCCGTTTATAACGGTGCCGAGAGTGGTGCTGACATTCTCGCTGTTGGGCGGTCCAGCGTAGTGGCCCTGGTTGAAGATCGTCATGACCCTGTCCCCGGGCTGGAAACGAGTCACGCGGTGGCCTGCGGCGACCACTTCATCAGCGTCATCGGAACCGATGACAATATGATCCTTGATAGCTATAGGGAATAAACCGCGCGCAGCAAGAGTGTCGCGATAGTTGAGAGAGGTAGCGTGAACTGAGATGGAATCAGCTGCTGCAAATTTGGCGTGATGGATTGCAGATGCTCACAATTGACTAATAAGTCAGTAGCTGTCGCACATGGGGCTTGGTCGTTGAATTCGAGTGATTCGGTGCCCTTACAGCCCTGGAGGCGTCCCTCCTCATGCGCAGTAGCAATTTGAGCCTTAGTGGAAAGATTGAGAGTAGAAAAGAAGAGTTTACAAAAAACTGTGTTCCAAGTCAGAACAAAAGATACTGATGAAACTGGTCAGCTAGGCTTCGATATGCGATCTTATATGCTGGCCGGGCACTTGCGATGCAAAATGTGCTTGGCTAGAGTCACGGCTCAAGGGAGGGATGGAACCCGGGTTAGGGTAGTGAAGCACACGTACCGTCTGCACAACCGGACGTTTCATGGCGTCATAAATCATTTCTTACACACATTAAGAAGACTCTTCGAACTTATATATCCAGCTTATGGAAAATTGCACAGTGTATTTAAGCAATTAATCGAAACGATTTTGGAGTACTCTGCGTTCCCCTGCCAGCTCGACAAGTCAAGAAGTGCGGCAACGTAGTTGGGTATTAACGAGGTTCTGTACAGACCTTAGCGCACATTTTTTAACATTGCGGAGTTGGGACTACTTATTTTAGTAACTTAAAATACACTTCGTGGGTAGTAAATTCCTTAGCATCCGGCCAAGCGTACAGAGTGTCTATGGAAGCCATTGGGAGTGATTGGTGGTGATTCTTGGTAATCCTTGGCCTGTATGGTTCCCCCGTCCGCTCCGAATGACTGTCGCCGAGGAAGCCCCTCGGGACGGAAAAAACCCGCATGGACGAATTTACTCGGTTAAACCCCAATTCATCGCTGAAAACCCGCCCTCTTCTCACCATCTCTTAGGATCCGGTCATGTCATCCCCCTCTACGCCACTTATGTTCCGCGAAGATACACCATTGGCCAATATTCCTGCAGCCGGGCACCAATGCTCCCAATGCGGCAAGGTATATGTTCGCCGCACGCATTTGCGCAGGCACGAATCCTCGCGTAAGACATGGTGTCACCAGTGTCCCCTTGATCTACCGCTGACATGTTATGAACAGATAGCGCAGGCAGTTTAATCCATTGTCCATTCTGCAGCAGGAGATTCGCGAGGACGTCAGTCTCAGAGAACGTGACCAGCGATGAAACACTGATCAACATTTGCAGAGACGGCCTCCGCCGCCACACGAAGACATGCACTAAAAGGGGCCATCATGATGTCCCGTCGCAGGCGAAACGAGGAAGGAAGCCGGAAGCCTGTGACCGGTGCTCGAGTAGGAAGTTGTCCTGCGACAAGCAGACCCCCTGCCAACGCTGCTTATCCCGCGGCCTGCCCTGCTACTTCTCTCGACGAGCCGGACCTGCGGCATTCGGCCTTCCCAGCCTCGATCCATCTTCATTCGCCGCACCCCGTTTTCCTGGTGGGGCATATAGTAATCCTATAGGCTCCGGAGCATCGCTGCTGCTGAGCCTCACAGAACCCACCGCCCAGTCAATGGCCGAGGCCCTTGCCTTCCACGCCATCCAAGTGCAAGCCCGCTTTGAGGACGCGCCGGACCCGTACTCGGACGTGCAAAACCTATTCAACCAGCGCTCGCCCTCACTCTCCACCTTCTCCGTCTCCGAGGACGGAGACGCCGTCGCTCGACGGCCCTCCTACCAGGCCTCTCCCTCCGCCTCCGCCATAGACCCTCGCCTGCCCGCCCGCCTCCACGCGCTGATAGCCCAGCTGTCCCACCTCCCTCACGACCCCACCACCCCTACTAGCGCCCCCTTCAACACCCCTCCTGCCCACCTCGCCTTCACCCCCGCCAATATCGCTGAATTCACCAACTCGTACTTCCTCGCCATACATCCGTCCTTCCCGCTCCTCCACCGCCCGACGTACCGGCCCTCGCATGCCTCCCTGCCCCTACTCCTCGCCGTCTCCCTGGCGGGCGCAGCCGCCTCCGCGCCGCGCGACCACGCGCTTTCCGCGCGGCAATTCTTCGGTGTTGGTGAGCGGTACGTGTATTGGTGCTTGGACAACCTGCTGCTGTCGAGGAGGCTGGAGGGGGGAAGCCATGGCAGTGGAGAGGAGGCAGGCAGTAGTGCAGCGGTGCGGGACGAAGACATCGAGCTGCTGCAGGCGGCGCTGCTGATGAACGCGACGCAGACGCAGATAACGGACGCCGCGACCAGGCGGCGGGTGCGGACGCAGCGACACCCGGTGCTGGTGGAGGCGCTGCGGTGCGCGGGCCTGCTGGGGGCGAAGCATGGGGACGCGTCGAGGCGGGATTGGAGGACGTTTGTGCGGAGCGAGACGAGGGTGAGGTATGTGCTGTGCCAGTGCGGTGGTTCGCGGGGCAGGAGTCGGAGAACGGGGTGGGCAGCGCGAGTGAAAGGGGGCAAAAAGTTAATGCTGATTTGGTGCGTCGGTTTGTATAGGCTTGCGTCGCTGACGTTCCTTTGGGACTGCTATGTCACCATCAGCTCCGGCAGCCCGCCGCAGATGGCCACCGCCGAGATGCGCGGCGATATGCCTTGCACCGAGCGGCTGTACGAGGCGGAGACGGCATCCGAGTTCGCGTACTTGCAACCGGTGGAGCAGAACAACAACTGCCGGCGGTCGTTGCGGGATCTGGTGGCCGCGTTTTTTGAGGATGAGTGGCGCGAGAGCCAGAAAGTCTTGTTAATGAGCGCAATGACCCAGCTGCGATTGCTGTTGCTAATATGTGGTAAGTCTTCTTCTTCGTCCAGAAGGACGGAAAGATTGTTAGCAAGCACTAATGCACAGAAGCTGTAAACAGCATCTTGTTCCAAAACCGGGCGTGTGTCTTAGGACAGACGACGCTGGCGTCGATCTGGCGTGCGACCGTACGCTGGAAAGAGCTTTTCGACCGCGAGCACGAGGTCAGCTGGCGCCTGGTGCGGTACCGGCATCTGGACATCCCTTTCAAAGATCGTTCGTTGGAGTTTTGGTGGCTGGCGCAGAAAATCGTGAGAGAGATTGGTGCCAGAGGGGACACTTGCGAATATTTGCAGAACATCGGGGACGATTCCTATCAATCTTTCCGCGCCTTTCTCTTGGCGGAAGAGGAACCTGCGGAAGCTGCTGTGGAACGACCTCGTCTCTACCTGTAAAGCAGAATACACACAAGACACCAGGCAGACTCTTGCCGCTGGAAACCCCGCAAACCGGTCCTCTTGTCCTCCTGTGTGATCATGTATCCATGGTTGAGCACTCCTAGACCCTGAAATCAGTCCATATAAATCCTGAGGGAGTGCCCCTTCGCATTTATACCCAGAAAAGATAAATCTTTCCCCAACTCCGCCATGTTACGACTCGTGAGCTGGCTTGTCCACCTCATATGGCGATGCATCACCCTGCAAATGGGCGAGAAAGAACTTCCGCAACGCGTCGCCGACGCCATCACGCATAACATCCACCACAGCTTCCTGCACCTCCTACCTCTGGACATCCTCTACTACCTTGCAACCAACCACATCCACTCGCCGGCCGACCTGCTCGCCTTCCTCGCCGCCACGCGCGCCCTGCGCTTCTCCCCCATCATCCACGCGCCGCCTCCCCTCCGCCAGACCTCGCGCGCCTTCCTCCAGCGCCTGGACCGCGACGCCTTCGCCCGGGCCTGCGAGGCCGAGAACCACGAGCGCCGGCGCCAGCAAGCAGCGCCGTCCTCGCCGCCGCACGCCTCGCTCCCGGCGACCCGCCTCCTCCAGTGCCGGCGCGGAGACACCCGCGCCCGCGCCCACGCCCGCGAGCCTCTCCTGCCCTGCGCCGGCGTGCTGCGCGTGTGCCCGCACATGGCCTTCACGTACGCGGAGATGCGCCACATCCGGGAACGGGCGCGGATGACGCCCAGTGCGGAGCGCGGCGGCTACACGTTCATGCGGAAGTGCTGGGAGTGCCCGCGCTTTTCGAGGCACGGAGAGCCGCGAGCGAAAATGTTCGGCCAGGCGTGCGGGCCGATGCTGCGGGACGGGTACGAGCACGACTTCTATGTCATTCGGCGACTGGTCGCGGTGGACGGATTGGTGGTCCAGGGCGGCGATGGCGGTACGACGCGCCCCTTCGTGGTGAGCGGGCAAACGAGCTTTACGCGTGACGTCGCGCTGCGCGTGTTGAAGGCAGCGGCGGAGCAGGAAGGCATCTTCGTGTGCAACCACGTCCGCTTGGGCGAGCCTCAGACCTTCCGGACGGAATACTGGGGGCGTCGCAGGGGACCTTTTACAATCTCGGAGCACAGTTGCCGAGTGTGTTCCGGATGGGTGGTTTTGCGAAAGGCCTTCGTGCGTGGTGTGGAGGTGGAGTTAGAAGTCAAGCGGACTTTTGCGGTCAAATCATCAGCAGACAAGAGGTGGCTTGCTCAGGTCGAGATTTCGGAGGGATAAATCGGGGCAGTGCATGCTCAATCGTGGCCAAGTAGAGGCACAAATTGGACGGGAGGTGGAGTTAGAGCAAAGATCATACTATCAACGCTATCAAATTATCGGCGCATGTTTATGTACAAGACTCGAACCCCTTACACCCCCATTCAAATCTTCACCGAGAAAGTTAAACGTTTGTGGATGCCGTCACGCGAAGTAATAGAGCAGTCGTTTGATCGGAGATTCACGTGGCTCAGGAAGCGGTCTTTCATTTCCGTGGAACAGTAGTTTTGCGGAGTAGCGGGGCCGACGTGGTCGCTATTGTATGCGGTATGCCACTTTTGCGGCCCGTTCGTCGGCATCTTCTGACTTTAGTGGCACTGAATTGATACAGGCGAGCGCATGGGGCGAGGGAAGAAGCTGGTGTGAACAAGGTCCAAGAACGCTCAATTATGATAGACCTTTGGACTCTGCTCCGCCGGCCATCCATGAGGCGCTACCGTAGTCTTTGAAAGACGTCTGAAATCCATTCGATGTTCTGCCAAAAGCTTCGTGGAAGAAGCGCAGGGTATTGTGAATTGTTCTGCAATTTGCAGTTTGGGTTCGCTCGCTCGAGTGTAGGGCCGTGTTTGGAGGGTTCGGGAAATATTCGAACGTGTTGCGTATGACTCCAAAGGCTGAACGTATAATTTAGGTTGATCCAGCAAGTTCAGAAGTCGACACCATCCAGCCTGGCTTTGTTGGTTCAAAGTGCGTTGGCGCTTTTGGTCTCGGATGATTCGAAGTGATTGTTATTACTCGAAGCGGTCGCGTGTACTGAGTGTGGCTCAAATGGATTCGAAATGCGGAATCGGTCGCTGTCTGGGGTGGTAGGAGGATATGGGTTTCGCTGGTATGTTCGTCTTGGTTTCCTTCGGTCAAAACTGCCGTAAAGCCGAAGTATTCGTCATCAACACCGCGTAGAGGTGCGAACATGTCGTTTATGTAGGCCTAGGCCTCTCGACTGGGTCCCCAATCCCAGGAGGCCCACTAGCCCAGCCATCATCTAAGAAGATGATGGCGCCTGACGCTGTCTCTGCCTCGCCATCTTGAAGGTCCAGGCTTCGAGATTGACCTCGGCATCGATCAGCAGCAGTTCCCTCAGGTCGTCAAGGACCTCGATGTTGGCCCTGTGAGCCCTCTGCCCCTCCTCTCTGGCCAGCCGAGCCGCGTCCCTCTCTTGCTCAGCAGCCTCCCTCATCACCGCCTCCAGCCCACTCGCCGTCACCTCCAGCTCCCTTACCACCGCCTCCAGATCCCTCACCGCCGTCTCCAGCTGCCTTCCCACTCCCGCCAGCCCCCTCACCTCCAGCTCCACCGGCTGCTCCGCTTGCCCCTCCTCTTGCCTGGCCTGCCTGGCCCTCCACCAACACCACACCAAGGGACCAGCCGCCTCCCCCACCAACGCCATCCACACCAGAGAGAAAAACGCCGCCCATGCCCCAATGGCCGCCAGAGTGTCAATGCTAATGCCCATGTTGGGCACGAAGAGAAAGGAGCAAAGATTTGAACGAGTACGATTCGTTCAGGAAGACGTCGAAGAGCGTTGGATGAAGAAGAGAGAGAGAGACGCAGAGCGGGCAGCGAAGCGCGGGAAGGCAAGCCAGCGCTCGCTCTAGCGCTGTTGAGGGAGGAAGCAGCGTTCCCAAGCCGTCAGGCGCGAGAGGTTGGGGGGAAGGCAGCATGTCCAAGCTGCCAGGCGCCCGCATCTGGCGTCCGACCGGTCGAAAAGGGAAACTGTCATGCCTTGATCAGCATTTTGAAAGAGAAGGGCCCAAAACACACGACACCGGCCGTGGTCTGGATACAGGCCGAAGTGGCTAAGTGGACTCTTATATTCGAACGTAGTCAACTTGTCAAGCAGCGCAGCTCTTGCGAGTGGGAGCTTGGCGTCAGAAGTATTGCATCCTGGGCTAGCCATGGAGAGTAGAGGCAACTGCGCGGATATTAACGTTCACGAGAAAAAAAAAATAAAAAAAATGAGCGACTTTGACGTTCAGATCAATACGTCAACTCCCAAAAATTGGCGACATTAGTAGTGGTCGTTTGAGCCGAGAAGTCGGCTATATGCTGCAAACCGGCAATATGACCCCTGCGACTCGCCCCCAAACGGCAAAGACGATGACATCGCCCCGTCCCGCAACCCCCTCTCGGCCTCGACGTGTCTTCGCCCATAAAAGCGGCCTGCACATTTCCAATCTGTTCGCCTACGAGTCTATTTCCTTCCCGCCGCCTCAAGCAGGCCCCTACCCGCCAGAATGGCAGCAGCCCGACTCTCACACTCAATGCCGCGCCGGCTTCTCTCGCGGCGCCCAGCGACGGCCACCACCCTCCTCCACCCCGCACCACGCCGCACGCACCCGACGACCCTCCAGCTGCTCCCCTGCGCCGGCGCCCTCTCCTTCTCCACCACAATGCCCACGCGCCTCATGGACACGACTCCCTTCACCGCAACCCAGCTGACCGTCCGCGATGCCGTCGCCCAGCTCTGCACGCAGTTCCCCAACAGCTACTGGCGGCACCACGACGCCACCTCCACCGATCCAACGTCCTTCCACGCCGCGCTCGCCTCGGCCGGGTGGCTGGGCATCGCGCTGCCGGAAGCGCTGGGTGGCAGCGGCCTCGGTATCTCGGAAGCGACGCTGATGATGCAGACCATCGCCGAGTCTGGGGCGGGCATGGCGGGCGCGCAGGCGATCCACGCGAACGTGTACGCGACGCAGCCGCTGGCCAAGTTCGGCACGCCAGCGCAGCTGCGCGACACGATTCCGCGGGTCGTGAGCGGGGAATGGCGGGTGTGCTTTGGCGTGACGGAGCCAGATGCGGGGCTGGACACGCTGCGGCTGCGGACAGTGGCGAAGAAGAGCGCGGATGGGCAGACGTACAGCGTGACGGGTCAGAAAATCTGGATCACGTGCGCGCAGGTGGCGCGCAAGATGATGCTGCTGGCGCGGACGACGCCGGCGGAGAAGGTGGCTAGGCCTAGCGAGGGCTTGTCGCTGTTTTGTGTGGATTTGGACAGGGGGAGGCCTGGATTGGAGATACGGAGGATTGCGAAGATGGGGGGCAGAGCGGTCGATGCGAACGAGGTCTTCTTCGACAATTATGAGATTCCGGCAGATGCGTTGATTGGGGAGGAGGACAAGGGGTTCAAGGTCATTCTGCATGGGATGAATGCTGAGAGGTGCCTGTTGGCTGGCGAAGCGCTGGGGTTGGGTTACGCCGCGCTGAAGAGGGCAGCCGAGTACGCGAAGGAGAGGGTTGTCTTCCAGCGGCCGATTGGGATGAACCAGGCTATCGCGCATCCGCTGGCGGACGCATATATGAAGCTCGAGGGGGCAAAACTGGCAACGTACCATGCGGCGAGACTGTATGACGCAAGCCAGACGGATGAGTCCATCACACAGCATGCCATCGGCGTGGCAGCTAACAGTGCAAAGTACATGGCAGCCGAAGCTGCCTTTACAGCTTGCGAAAGGGCAGTATTGACGCATGGAGGGATGGGGTACGCGGCTGAATACGATGTGGAGCGCTGGTTCAGGGAATGTCTGGTGCCCAGGATAGCGCCAGTGAGTCGGGAGATGATCCTGAACTTCATTAGCGAGAAGGTCCTCGAGCTACCCCGCAGCTACTAACAGAAAAGAAGATCGCATAGATTATTGCGCCCAGAAATAAAAGCCTACCTTCCATGTGGAATCATATTTGGCGAGCGTGCAGTAAAAATGGCCTTCATCCCATCTGGGCCGGGCTGCTCAAACGTTGCTGTGGGTCAAAGAGGAAGCCAAGATCCGGCGCCGAATTATCCACCCCTTCCCAGCTCGTGTTGAAGAAATTCAAATACAAGTCGGACTCAAGCGCTTCTGGATGCTGGTGGAGCAGAGGTTCTGAGTGCTGAGTTTCACCGACGCTCCGAGTAGCGTCGGTGTTGTCGTTGTTCGAGAGAGCTCCAACCGGGGGCTGGCCTCGCTCGTTGTCGGCTTGATCCCCGCGCAACCTTCGCGCGGTAGATTCATCCAGGTACTGAAAGAAAAAGTCGAGGACCACATTGTTAATGCTCCAGTAGTTTTGAACCTCTTTGAGTCCAAGAAGACACATTTGCGCCCGGGTCTCAGCCAGTCTCTTGGGGACGCCCTCGGCTGTTCGGATCTCGATGACATGGATGCAGAGCGCAGCAAACAGCGAGGTAATCCTGGGCCCAGTCAGTATCCCTTCACAAGATTTGCAGCATTGGCGGCTCACATGTGCATTTGACCAAAGCGAATGGTCTTCTGGGCCAGCATATCCTCCGAGATTCTGCTGATCTGACGAGCGGCACCAATGGCTGCCTGTTTTTCCGCTGGATCATGATTTTGAAGAAAGCTTCCCCGATGGATCAAGATGCGCAAGTGGCTACTCAGTGCGTCAGTAAGGCTCAGCATTATTGACAGACACAACAGGCGGCAGACTTGTAAGCCAAGTGGATGAGATACACCCACACAGAGGATCCTTCCGGGTCTGGTACATTTCTCATGCCATCTGGGAGGCTTGCTTTCCACTGCTCCAAGGCGTCTTTAAGTTGCTGGGCGTCTTCGCTGGTGGAAGGCATGCGGCCAGGCACAAAATGTGTGTCGATGATGCGCCCGAGAAGTCGGGCAATTTCAACGAGCTTGATGGCATATACCACATGGTCGATGTGCGGAGCCCCGAAGAATGTGTGGGGATTTTGGTCCGTATCGTGTCCCAAGTCCGCATGAGTAAGCATTTCAATATCGCAGTCCTCGTCTCGAATGCGACTCGGTAGTCCGAGCGAAGCGGCGGCCTGGCGCTCGCGGACGTAAATCGACCACCACAGCCGCTTCCGGAGACCAGCAGTTCTGGGATCTCTGGTGGTAAAGCGGGTGGACCTGTGGAGCCCAAATGTCTGTGCGAGTGCAATGGTCACGCCAAGCCAGTATCGCACATCCCTCATATTGGAAGGACCGCCACGCCAGAAGCTCATAAGGAATAGAGACTGCAGCACGGTTAATTGGTCCTTATCCCAGTCGGCATCAAAAAGAAGGCGAGCTCTGTTGTAGAAGGACGACTTGGCGTGGAAGCGACACGTAAAGCCCATTGAGAAAATGACGCTATCATCACAGTATGTGGAGGCAACCAGTAGTATTGCCTGAAGCAAAAGCGGAGAAATATCATTCGCCATGAGCTTTGCAGCAATGTCAGCTCGGTCCACTATTGGGAAGCACGGATGGAACCAGGTGAAATAAGCGCGCAAGGCAGGCAGGCTATTTCGTAGGTCGGGGGCAGTCAGAGCGCCTGCATCTCGAAGGTACTCCTCGGTTCTCCCACTTTGGCTTCCCTCATATGGGAGAGTACCGCCGGGCGTACTGAACATTCCGGGATGGGAAAGGTTCGCCTGCCCACTGTGGGATGGGGTGTTTTGGCGGGGGACGCAGGTCAACAGATTGGATTCTCCGAAAAAGAGACTGCTTGTTGTCCCAGGAGGTGGCGGAGGTGTTCGTAGAGTAGTTGAAGCATCATCATCTTGGCTGTGGCTGGGCTCTGTCGTGCAGTTGTGCTGGACGTGCGGGGGACGTGCGGGCGTGCCTTGCACATCAAGCTGGGCTGCGGGGTCTGGGTTTTTAGCAGCAGGCTTGCGCGGGTAGCTGGGTTCGCATGTCTCAGCATCAAATGCGGTCAGGTGCGAAGAGCTTATTACCGGCCTCTTTTAGACGGCAGAAGCTCACAGGCGGAACCCGACGAGCGGCAGTTGGCGCAGGGCTGAGACTCGGCGACATTGCAGCGAACACGGCGGGCGTTGCACTGGCGACAGGCTTGCTTAGCACGCTTCCTGGCGTGAGTGGATTGTGATGATTGGGATTCGGCTGGCATAGGTAAGTCGGCTGTATGTACGCGGCAAAGGGAGTGTGTGTTTGTGGTGGGGAGGAGTCGAGCCGCCAGACCGCACGGATCAAATCGCCGGCGCAATTCCGCCTGACGTCATGACCAAGACGGTAAGACAAACAACAGGCAGTAATGGTCGCCGATTACCTGCAGCTGCTGATTCCCCATTGTGGGCTTCCTCGTGCGGCCAAGGATTCCGGCCCCGCTCCCTTCACAAATAGCCCGTTTCTCACGCTGGCACGATCTCCGACGCTTACGAAGCTAGACTGGCTCCTGCACAGCTCGCGCCAACCAAAGGCCGAACCACCTGATGCCTTGATACTATAAGACCTGATATTCACCGCTTAACCATGACTCAGTCCTTCACATATTCCCCACTATCAGACGTCGATTAATCTTCAGCCACGTCCCTGCCAACATGTCCGACACCACATCCATTCTCACCATCGGCCTCGACTTCGACTGGACCGAAGCCAACCGTGGCGACAAGTTCGACGTGTCCAAGATCCGCACCGCAGTGAGCCGGGGGTTGGAGGAGCTGAAGAATGTGCCCGGCGTGGAATCCGACGTCTATTTCGTCGTCCCGGGTAAGCAAGGCCTCTTCGACGAGATCGCGGCCAAGCTGCGCGACGGGCACGGCGGGAAGCCATGGAGCGGCATCATCATCGGCTGGGGCGTGAGAGGTGTCGATGAGACTACTCCGCTGTTTGAGGCGCTCATGAACCTCATCAAGGATACATCCCCGTCCTCCAAATTTCTGTTTACCGGGCCCGGCGGCGTTCAGTTCGAGGCTGTCGAGAGGAACTTTCCGCATCTGAAGAGGCCCGCCTGAGGCCTGCTCTGCAGACGCGTGAGCATCTACAGCATCTCATCCAAGAAAGTACTGATGAGAATCTACTGCCTTTCTTGAATCGAAGATGGAATCTATAGGTGTTATAGCGTCGTCGTTCTCTAGGCAACGACAATCTCGGCCAATCATCTCCTCTCATTCTCACCACCTCCTGCCCCAATGTATCTTAAAAATTAGTACTTGATTCCTTCCGATAACTAAGTTAAACGGTAGTGCACTTCACAAAGCCGTTCTGTTGTTTAGCGCCCTCATGAGTCATAATGCCAATCAAATGCAATCTCCCGGCAGCTTTGTCTTTCGCGACAAGACAGCGGTATCCTGTGCACCGATGCCCTGCAGCATCTGCTCTCGACCGCGGTGATAAGTTCTACAGCTGCGTCTCCGTCGACAGTGACACGTCCACAAACGACATGGCGGCCATGCTTGCCAACGGCGCCGCAGGCAGGGCTACTGTCACCTTCGACCCCGTCGTCAGCACCTTCTCGCAGTCAGCCGACTTCCGGGCCATGCAGCGCATGCTGAGCAACTTCGCCGCCGTCCTGGCCAAGCAAGCCGTCCACAACGGCGAGGGCGCAATCAGGCCTATGGTCATCCGCATGCGCAACTCACCGTCCGCGGCCGCTGCCGGGCTCGTCGCCGGCGCTGTCGCACGCTCCGTTCTTTGTCAAAACTGCAGCGTACGGCGGTGACCCGGGCCCCTGGAGCGCGGTGCTCGCCGCTCTGGGCTCCTCGCTCGTCGACACGCCGTTCGCCGGCATGGGCGTCATCGTGCCCAGCTCGGCCTTCATCAGCCTCGTGCCGCCGACGGCAGCCCCGTGCTGAAATGCCTGGACCGGAGCGCCCCAGCCGAAGTGGACGATGCGAGAGTCGCAGCACTCATGGCGAAGGAAGACATTCAGGTGCTCATCGACCTCGGGGATGACGGCGGCGACGTGGGGCCGGGGGATGTTACCAACGCTGTGTATTGGACTTGCGACCTAACGCATGACTTCACTAACATCGAAAGCTGGTTCAGCACCTGATCATCGTGGAGTTGCATGCAACGAATTAGGCCACGTCGGGTTACAAGGCGCAGGAAGTAAATAAAGTAAACATTGTTGTAGGGCGCGCATCCTTGATTAACTTTTCAGTCACTGCTACCGCGAGTGTTGCCTCTTACAGCCCCGCCTCGGCCCGCCTGTTGGCATGGTCCCGGAAGCCCGCAGGAGCGCAGTTGGCCCTTGGGCTGAGAGGAGGGCGTGAGGAACACGGATACTCCTTCGCTCATGCCTGTGCGGCCGTGAAGCATACCGTTATTTTTGACGGCCGGTAGATCATCAACTTCTCAGCGGTGCTGGATCTACACCGGGTCTTATTGAAGAGTGCGTCCAGCTTGTCCAGCAGCTTGTCAGCGCAGAAAATCAGTGCCCATGAATGGTCTCCAATCGGTCCCAGAATACTGTGGAATGTTTTGGAGGCTGATATAGCGCAACAAAGACATCTGGACCTATGCTCTTCCATTGCTCGTGGGATGGTTCGCAATGTTATGGCGTCTTCTCGAGAGACTTCCTTTTAAGCAGACTGACAGCTGAGCCATTTGTATGAATGGTAGCGATTTAAGCCGGGTAGTCATTGCATATTCCTACCTTCAAACGTAAGGGCCGCTTTCTTGGAAGGATATCCGGCTCCCTAGGCATCAAAAACCACCAGGCCAGTCACAGCTTGCGTCCATATCGAGACCCCCATTAGGCCATGCGCAAGCCACATGGGTCATTTGAGACCCGAAAGGAGATTCAGCGCTTTGGCATTACTAGAAAGGCCTCTTGGAGAAACACTGGTAACTTTCGAATGCGCCAGTCGAGTTACGAGTTATCATCAACGAATCCCATTTCCCTCATCAGCCGGTCGGCCAGGCCAATTTTTACCTGCACGAGGCCATCCGCACCGATAGTGATTACTGGGCCAGTCAGAAAATCGGGAAGAAGCTGCTGTGGCTGGCCATTTTTGGAAGCCTCGCCCTTGATCAAGCCCCTAAACTCCAGATTGTCGGTTGCTCTGATCCGGCCGATGGACGCCGACGCCAATTACAGAGTCGTCATGAAAGCTAAGAGTCACAAGGTCTGCCGCAGCCAACCCTATGCTCATCGAATTGCCAGTTCAAACTCAAGAGGTGGCTTCGGTGGTCCATATCATGCTTCCCGAGTTTGCTTCGATCCACTGTTTCGGTCGTCAAATTCCAACTTTCGGAAGATCTGG
>JAJJID010000445.1:0-32485 GCA_022204955.1 Macrophomina pseudophaseolina | reverse complement strand
GCGTTGCTGCCGGTCTCTGACAATACGCAGGGCAAGGAACCACTGAACTTCTCCAAGCATTCGCATTTCATAACGTTGGAAGAGATTCTTTTGAAATGCATTTGCGTGTTGCTCATCCTGCTTGTGATAAGCCATGATGATATCGTCTACAAAGAAAAAGACGAATAGATGATTGCTGGCATAGAGGCATGGAGCGTCTGGTACAGGTTCTAGTTCAAGCTCCTCAAGTGACTGACAGAGGTGCTTTTGCCAAAGAGATGGTGACTCCTTTAAACCGTATAGAGCACGGAGAAGGAGTAGAATTTGGCCGCGAGGAAGGTCCATGCCTTTAGGTGGACGACAGAAAGTCTTTTCCTGAAGAGGGACATGCGGGAATGCATTAACAACATTATATTGACGCGTTTCTAAGTCGAAAGCGCAGATAATTGTAATTAATGTTCGGAAAATCCGGGAGGCTAGGGTAGCTGCAAAAGTATCTGCTGCTGAGGTCTGAAGATTACCTCTTACATAAATGCGAGCTTTGACCTTAATAAGCCAGCCGTGTTTATTAAACTTGTATTTGAATACCTAGGTAAGCGGAATAACCTCTTTCTGGAGCTCCTGTGCTTCATTGAATAGAACCGCCTTCTACACCCCCTTACCCTGGACTTCCTGGAGTTCGGTATTAACAGCCTTGAGCAGGTGCTCGCGTAGCGGATGGCTGAAAATCTCCTTGTAGAAGCGAGGTTTAGGTGGTAGATTATCTCTGTGGATTCTCGGAAGATTCTTTAATTGCTTGGTTTCGGTCTCTGGGCTCTCTATGTTCAATGTAGCCGTGAAGGCATTGATGAACGTTTGATGGCTGAATATATTGTTGGTAATTAGCGCTGTATATGCTTGCCTGCGAGTCTTATGCTCTTGGCGTGCTTTTCGCATGCGTTTTCCTTTAATGATAAGGTTTGGGTTAATATCAGCTGAAATGTCTCGACCTCTAGGTGCACGGTTTCCAGCTGTAGCGCCCGGATCAGGTTCAGTATCATATCGAACAGGTATAAGGGGACCGAGTCGTCGAGGTTGTTCTTCACCCCCTGAGCTTTGAGAGGCTGGTTGTTGTGGTGGAATCCACTCTGCTGGCGTGCCACTGGAGCGATTACTTGGTGATGGTGACGGCATTTGGGTGCTTTGAGGCTTATGTAGCTTGCTCGAGGCTTTAGCTCTAGCTCGTTCCTGGCGTTGCCTAGAACGTCGGTTATTTCGCTTATCTGATGAGGCCTTAGACTCCTTATTAGTGTGAATGATGTCTTCTTCGTTTAGCCTGATACGAGGGACAATAGAGGTGGCTTGAGGTTCTCCTTGTTGCGCTGCCCGAAATTGTTCCAGATCTTCTTGGGAGAATTTGCTGGATTTATTAAACGTGACATCTCGCATACGCACGATCCGGTCACTTGGTGGATACCAGATGCGGTAAATGTTGGTGGAATTATACCCAACCAGGTAGCTAATAAGAACGCGTTCATCCAGCTTGTTGTTGCGTGGAATCGTCTTACGCAATGAGTAGGCCTTGCAACCGTATATACGCAAGTGAGCGATATTGGGCTGCTTGTCATGGACCATCTTAAATGGGGTCTTCCACTGATGACGCTTCATTGGGGTTCTGTTATGAAGGTACGTAGCTGCCTTTACAATCTCTGGCCATAGTCCTTCTGGTAAGCTGGCACTGACTCGAAGTGCACGAGCTTTTAGGACAATTGCGTGTCTAGATCTTTCTGATGATCCGTTCTGTTGTGGCGTATAAGGAGCTGATACCTTATGGGTGATTCCCTGATGCCTGAGCTGCTGTCTGAACTTATGTGACAGCGAAGTTTCTCTATCTGATCGAAAGAATGCGACTGTTCTGTTGAATCTGGTCTTGATCATCTGGATAACGTTGAGAATAATCTTATTGCACTGGTCCTTGGACAAATGCGTTTCACTGAATGTGAACTTTGTTGCTGTATACTCAATGTGCGTAAGCCACTGATGCCCATTGTTGGCTCGAATTAGCTGGACCAAATTAAATGATAGGCGGTAGAACGCTTCCTGAGATGATTCTTTATGTTGTGAGGACCGAGAGATTTGTTGATGAGCTTTGGTGCGTGCACACACATTATAGTGCTGAGGTAGTTGTTCTTTAGTGAGTGCTGCACCCTCTGCAGCATTTGGAATAGCCTTGATGACGGCTTGGTTTGCATGAGCAAAGATCTCATGCCATTGCGTTGCTGGTAGTGAGCGAACAACTAGGTTTGAGTTGACCTTTGGCACATCTGCTGCCGGGTTATACTCTATAAAGAAGTGATTATGTTTGAAAGTTAAGTTGCTAACAATAAAGTCGCCTTTGTAGAGGCACATACGGCCCGTATCCATTTCAATGCCTTTTTCTCTTGCCTTGGCAACTGACACGAGGTTGGCCATGAACAAGGGTACGTAAGCAACGTCCAGAAGCGTTATGACACGAGGCCCCTTGTCATTGTGTGCTTTGACTGTTACTTCTCCGAATGATTCAATTGGAATCTGGCTATTGCCTGCGGTGACATAATCATCTAGACCTGTATCGCGTGTCTTCTTAAACCGGCTCTTTATGAACTTGTTGCAAATGTGATGGGTAGATCCAGTATCAGTAATCCATGAGAGGTTAAGCGTTGTTGGACGAGAAAGGCGCTGCGTACTGAATGCGCTTGCAACGACTGCTGGGAATGCGGATGTTTCATCAGTGGCTGAGCCCTGACTATCCGCAGGCGTGCCGCTTGCTTTTTCCATGCTTGTGTTATGCTTTTTAGGTTGCTTGTTTCTGCTCTTCTGGTCCTTGTTCCTCTTAATGGATTTATCTACTTGGCTTTTGATAGTGGGGTCCGTGAGTGCTTTATCGACCTTGGCTTGTCGTTCGTCATTCGGTTTCCAGTCCTTAGGCCTAGCAGCTGGGTTGAGATAGTAGCACTTATAATAGGCATGCTGGAAGCCGTATATATATGCTGTTCTCGTTTCTTGCTGCTGGTTTCGGAGCGTTGCTGCAAAGGCTGCCTTAGTAACCTTCGGGTTTTCAGCTAGTCCTTGGCGATGATAGTTCCGGTAGTCGACAATAAGCTCTTGAAGGGATTTGGTGAGTTCACCGTCTTGAAGCTTGATCTTGCGGTTGGCTGCCCATTGCACGTCATAGGACGTGAGCGCCTTGAGGAAGTTCTTCTTCCCTCGATCGCCTGAAACGTCAGGGAGGCCAAGCGCCTTAGCTTTGAACACAGCCTCCTCCCATTGCGCAAGCCATTTCTCAAGGTTCTGGCTGCTGGGCGACTTCTCGAGCTGCCTGAGGCGGTTGATAACAAGATCTTCTTGTGTCTGAGAGGTAGGTTGGAGACGAGCCTTAAGAGCACGAAGTTGTGAATAAGGATGCGAGTCCTTATTGAGCTTAAGAAGAATTGGCAGCAATGGCTGGCTAACCGAGTCTTCAATGACCGATGAGAGGTTATTGATCTCCTTTGTGTGCTTCTCGTACTGCTTGAGATCCTCCTTGTAGTCCTCCCTCCTTATCTTATACCGATCCCATGCACGATCATTGTCGTCGTCTGAGGGTTCCGGTTCCGTAGGTTTGACGGGTTTCGTTGGTTGTGCTGGTTTGGTTGCTTTCGATGGGTCGATGTAGGCAAAGATTTGAGCCTTCTTAGCTCGTGATTGGATAATAAAATACCATTCTTCCCAGTCGTCCGCAGACCTCAGGACAATGATTGGTTTAGAAGACGCCATGGCTGCCGACAGTTGGTAATTAGTAACTAATAGCAGATGACGGTTGTCGAATGTGTGGCTAGTCGGTCCGATGAGATGTTTCAACTGCGACCGTAGCCTTTTGCTCGCTCCCTAATTGGTGCTCCTGTACAAGGGGCGCCAGTAAGGATAATGCGAAAGGTGCTTTGCTGCCTGAATAAGGCGAGTTGATGCCAGTCCTCGAAACGAGTGATCTGGTGATGCGAGAGGCACTGATGGCTCTTCTCAGGGGTAGGCAATGAGTGCCAAGATAACGTCCGGATGCCTCGGTACGTCGAATGTGCACAAGGAGGTGCAAATGGAGGATAGCCTTAGATGGCAGAATGCATCATGCGCGTATCCGGCTCATAACTGTTGGATTGGATGGGGTCGCAATCACCAGATGATAAGTGGCATGGATTAGGAGGGAAAGGCTCAGGAGTTGCCTCTTATCCTCAGAATCTAAGGCTAACTACTTTGGGATGCATCTGTGCGCTCGTGTATAGCCATATTCCAACAGATGTGCATGAACCGCTTCGGAGAGTTGCGCAGACACAAAATCCGAGGAAACTATCCTAGAGACAGAGCGGAATCTGGATATACAAATAGCTGAATGGCTCGTAGGGTGCCTTTGGCACACGTTGGAAGCCCTTCTCCTTTGGCCTTCTCCTCATCAAGTTCTTGTTGTGAATAATCCTTCGCTGGACCTCCAAAATCCGAACCCACGGAGTCCGCCTCGCGGAACGACTGAACACAAATGAGTCTTTCCGTGGCTGATGAACGAACCACTAGCTGGCATATATAGTAATCAAGCCGGTGCGGAACTCAAAAACCCATAAATAGGGCTGTCTGTACAAATTTCTTTTCCTCTACTGGACATCCAGCCTTACCTTAAGCTTGAAGCTCCTACCAGCTACCTCTCAAAATGCTGTCTTCCGCAGTAAAAGCTCTCATTATATTCAGCAACCTGCTGGGTGCAATAGCGCTACCTAGCCGCAGACAGGTATTTTATTATGTTCGGAAGTCTACAACGGGATGTTCTACTTACCTTTGACAAGGTCTCATCATGCCAAATAAATCCGGAGCCAGACACTGTAAGCTGCTGCAAAAGCCTTGTGCTATAGTCCGAATGAATTGCTAACAGCTTCCAGTCCGATATCGCCAACACAACCTATGTGAACTTTGTGAAGAGCGCTGCGCTTGCTTCGGGAACCACGTACCGATATGTGTTCATTTCTCCATTCGAACCGGAGAAACCCTACCTGCTTTTCCTTCATGGCTTCCCTGATACTTCCTACAGCTGGGAAAATCAGATCAACCATTTCAAGAAGCAAGGTTACGGCATCATTGCTCCCGACCTATTGGGCTATGGTGGCACGGATAATCCTTCCGACTTGCAAGCTTTCAGCTATAAGAACATGGCCACGGAAATTGATGAACTACTTGACTGTGAAGGCATCGACCAGGTAATCAGTGTTTCGCACGATCTGTAAGTTCCGCACAACCATTCTGGGACCCCTCCAGCTGTGCCACAGAGGATGTAAATTAACCGCAGCGGCATATAGCGGATCTCCATTACTCTCGCGGATCCACACGTATTATCCGGATCGCCTTATTGCTCTTGCTTTCCTGGACATCGGTTATTATGCCCCCGGGACAGATCTGAACGAGAATGTCATCTCTGCCGCCAACAATGCAACTGCGGCCACCCTCGGATACGCCATATATGGATACTGGTACCTCTTCAATTCCGAGGAGGGGGCCTCGCTCATGAATGATCATGTAAGGTCGCCGGCACTGTCTTGTCGCATGCATGAACTCACTGTGCGCACAGATGGATTCCCTATACACTATCGGGTTCACAGAAAACACGACCTATTTTAGGGACGATTTTGCGGACGTCGGCAAACTGGAGAGGTGGCTAGCAGAAGGTAGGCAGGCGCCGATCGGCGGCGAGCATGTCAGCGAAGCAACTAAGGAGCAATGGAAGGCCATTGCTCGGGCCCAAGGCGGTCTTGAGGGACCGCTGAAATGGTACAAAGCCATGATGAGGGGCATCAACACGCCAGACGAACAGGGTAAGAGAATTTAATCGTGCCATTTTAGCCCCGCCGATTCTGATTTTGTCGCAGAAATATCGGCGCTCCCAGGTGTTATCGAGCAGCCCGTTCTGCTTGTCCTAGCAGACAGGGACCCAGTCGGTCTCCCTAGTATCCAGGCAAACAGCACTGTGCCTTATGCCGCCAACATTCAGATCAGGACTGCCAACGCAGGCCACTTTGTCCACGTTGAAGCTGCCCGCGAGGTGAACCTGCATTTGGAATTATTTATCAAGGGAATTCTCAACTGAGGCCGCGAAGTGGATGGGGAAAAACAGGCATGGTGGTTGGGCTCTTGAGGTGTTGTCCCGAGCAGCAGCCGGTGTAGGAAATGTCCGATTGCTGGCATATGTGGTGCGAATTACCAGCAGAGGGTCAGGATTCGCAAATATGCCCTTCCTTGTCAGTATTAGCGTAACTTCAGTATTCACGTGAGTCCAGTTAAGCATAATTATCAGTAGCTTCGATAGTTGGGGCATTAATTATGCAGCGGCTGTTTGCGAGTCAGGAACAGACTTGATGTTCTTGGCAGAGATTTTGACTTTCAGGCCGTTGCTTGCCCTCATCAATTTAGCCCAGGAGACCGAATTGCACACGTCAGTGCAGAAATACTATCGTATTCGGTGCAGACAAGTCCATTTCTCCGATACTACCAGACCAGATTTTGATATCGACCCTCGGCCGTGCTACCTTTGTCGCATGATGTTTGAACTCAATGGTTGTCCCTTAGAGGGCCTTCGGTGAGACCGCAAACTATCTAACAAGGGCCAAGAGCCACTATACTACATTTGGACCTTCCCATTTGGACTATCTACTGCTACACGCATGTTCGTCTTCAAACACATGATAGTACTTAGTCACGCACTTCCGAACCCAAACATTAGGACGGGCTTCGAAGACGGTAGTGTTGCATCAAAGCTATGGAACAACTTATTGCTCAGGCAATATATGTTTCATTCGGTTACTTGACAAGCATGCCCCTAATAAGCCCCAGACCAAGGGCGTGGGCTTATTCTCCCTCACCCACCTCTTCTCTTCCTCACTTTCCAAGGGTGGGGGAATGAGCCCATTGATCTTCCACAACCTTCTCTCCGTCTCATCGAAATGGTACTCCCAGTCATAACCCTTGTCCTCAATGTGCTGCCTGAGGACAGCGTCGGTGCTCTTCGTAAAGCGGTGATGGATTTCGGCCTCATTTGGCATGCGGCCTGCGATATGGTCGACGGTGATTCTGACGAATGGCTTGGCTTGCCGTTTTTCTCCGCCAACCCACGTATCTGAGGTGGGAAGTTTGACGAAGTTGACGACCACGTAGAATGCTGGGCGGCCGAGATCCGTGTAGATTTTCGTGATGTCTTTGGACAGCGCCTGCTTAGAAGCATCGTCCTGGAAGACTCCGGGAGGGTGGTAGATTACCCAAAGAGGCATGATAGAGAATAGGTTCAGTTGTATGCAACGCCTTAATGGCAAGCGTGAAGTTTGTTTGGGGGGGCTGAGTGATGAGCTTAACCAGTTCCAGGATCAAGTTAATTGCCGATTTATATTAACGCTCTTCTATACTACGCCAAGGCCCCTTAAAGCGGGCATTTAGTTATATTCAGCCCTGGAGGCCAATTGCATCTCCTTGCGCTTGTGTGATTACTATTTCAAATCGGGGCAGAGGCGTACTTATAACCAATAAACCCAGGGATTACTATTCATATGAGACCTTGACGAGCACCAAGCGCCTTCGGACCGACTTCAATACGGGATAATACAACATGCAAAATCTTGGCGTGCAATTTAGCACTTTGCATACTTGCGTAGCGAAATACACACCTCTTAAGCCACGCATTAGCTTTATGCAACTGCCTAGGCCTTATTTAGTGTTAAACGTGCTGCGTAGCAAACGTCCGCTATGCCAGCGGAGCGGAAAGTGTGTGTTCTGTATTATCTAGAATATATATCTTCTATATTATCTAGAAGGCACATAATCTACTGCGCTTTTATAATATATATATTCTAATATACTAATAAAAGAGAGAGAAGTAAAAGAAAGAGAAGTATAAGAGAGAGAGAGAGAGAGAGAGAGAGATAGAGACTTCTTAAAGTTTATAAATCTTAGCCGGTTATTAGCTTACCTATGCCGTCTTACCCAGGCGGAAATTAAATGGTATAAGGCTTAGCTAGGGGCAGGCTGTAGATCTCTATAGTATCCTAGTTAGAGGTGTGTAAACTACTACATTTTTTTCTATATTCGGTAAGCTGCATATGCGTGGCTTGATAGGTGTGTATTTCGCTACGCAAGTGTACAAAGTGCTACATTACACGCCAAGGGTGTGCATGTTGTTTCTCCCCCACTTCAATACTTTGCTCGACAATGCCTGTTGTCATCCAAGCTAAGCAGTCCCCGTCTACAACGACATCACACTGTGGCGCCCCCTGGCAAGTTTCCCGGCGTTCATTTCCCCTCGAAATCCACATGCACATAGAAGCATTGATACCCTACCGAGACCCGTAAATGCATGCGATTTCTGCAACCTTCGGTGACCCACCAAAAGGACATTGTGGGAGGGCGAGAGCTGGACTGCTGAACTCTGACCGAGCCTGGCAATAAAAGAGGACATTCGCATTCGACCTTGGAATATCCGGGCTATGTTGCGGCTTGGCTGTAGCCCTGTTATGACGCCACTATCCCGAAACGAACTGTTCCCTTGACATTCCGCGTATTCCTTCAGTCCGATGACAGTCGGCCTTGCCAGGTACCATTCGCAGCCACACAGTTTGTTCCGCAATTATCTCTCTGATTCCCCGACGAGTCTGCTTTGGTAGACTTCAAACTGTTCCACGCAATGCGAAAGGAGTTGGCCAATCTTAATATGGTGCTAAGAAAGGTCGGGACATATCCGGTGACCCGCCCTACTTGCGCTAACCAAATAAGGAAATTAATGTCACCGAAAATCCGGAACAGAGATCAGCCGCAGTGCTTAGTTGATGGTGAGCATAATGCGGCAGCCATCGGGAGCTCCTCCGCGGGGGACTCAGTTTCGCATCCCAACACTTCATATGTTGCTTCCGGCCGGCAGCTGCCTGTGACACCTCCGCGCCGATGGTGTAAACAGGCCTTCTTCTCTTGTCTACCAACACGTGCGTCGACCGAAGAGAAGAACAGATTCCGAAGTTGTCCGCGGCCGAGCACAACGTGGACCGACTGGAATGCGTCGTTAATCCCGCACATCGCGCGGTTGGATGCCTACGGCACGGGGCAACAGTCTCGCTGGCGTGGCCTCCCCGTCTTCTACGCCGCCTCGCCCATGACTGGTTCGGGGCTCGGACTTGCGGGCAAACTACGCGAGGCCGGCAGTGCAGGGGCGCGCGGACGTTTTTCTGCGTGAAGCGAAGGCGCAGAGAGTGTCAAGCGGGTGCCCGTCATGTCGCCCATCCTCGCCCCCCGTACCGTTCGGGCGGCTATTTGATAGCAACATCATCGTGAAAGGTCACCTACGCTACCCTCGTCACATGTGCGACGAGGACGCCGACACGGCCGACGAGGCGATGCGGACGTCACTCGGTTCAGACAAGCCGATCGGCGTGCGCGACCTGGCGGATGCGCACCTCAGGGCGCTGGAGGTGCCAGCCATGGAGCCGGTCATGGTTTTCTTGCTGAGAGGGCGTGCGTCGGGGTGGGAGAAGCCTGTCAAGGTCATCAGGAGGGCGTAACCGGAGCTTGATGGCCGGCTGCAGTGGCGGTTTGAGGACGGCTCTGCAATGGATACGGCGCTGACGCAGGAGGTGCTGGAGACGAGATGATGGGCAGGGAGAAGACTATTCGCGGGCTCTTTGGCCAGCAGTTGTCTCTTCGGCAGTGTGTGCAGCTTGGTCCGACCTTCAGGTGCGTCCGGTATATTGAACTGTACGTCCTTAGGTCATTTATCGTGAAATGGGCGGAACTTGGCTAGAGCAGACAGTTCGACGTTCGATCTTGCATTTCTGATATTGTCCTGCACCTGAATAAAGAGAGTGGCGGAGAGTGACAGAAGGGGAAGGGTGAAAAAGATTACGGCGGGGACGATCCGGGTGAAGATTAGGAGTTGGCGGATGTCCAGCAATACTGAAATGGCGGCGATGCATTTTTCTCGAACGTCTTGGACTTCGGCGACTGCTCGCAAGGTCTCCTTGACCTCGTACTGATGTGAGAAATCGGGGAGTTCACTATATCCCTTGCCCTGACCAATCGGTGAATTCTCTCAGATGTATTCTGAATAAAGCTTTCAAAACCATGTGATTCACCTGCGGCGAAGCGAATTATTCCTCAGCACAACCACCAAAAATGGAGCCTTACAAGACTCAAGGCACATCAAGTTGGGCGGAACGAAAGCATTTATTCATGCATACATTTTCCATCCAAAGTTATCCAATGCCGCAACACACGGAGCGGCCAAGTTCTTGTATGTATGTACCGTGCTGTCCGCCCCACATTGCAAGCACCTTGATGTCCAGCGAACAAAAAAGCACTTCCCACGCACCACACCCGTATTCATCTTATCGTCACAAATTCGCACCAACCGATTCTCAACATCACATACAGAGGACATACCCGACGAAAACCACGAAAAAAGTCTTTTACAACTCTTCCATGCTGTCGGCACCGGAGCTCAGGCTGAGCGGGCCTCTCTTGACCATGATGGTCATAACCTCGTACAGAGTGTCGGCAGCGGCCATGGTCGTGTGCTCGGCGTTGGTGTCGTAGGCAGGGGCGACCTCGACGATGTCAGCGCCGATGAGGTTGATGCCATCGAGGCCACGGATGATGGTGCGGAGCTCGCGGGTCGACCAGCCACCAGTCTCAGGGGTGCCGGTAGCGGGGGCGACTATAAAGAATCAGCATGCGTCGTTCACGAAAAAAAAAAGGATTTTCCTTCGCTGGAGTAAGAAATACTGGAGGCAACATACAAGCAGGGTCGAGCGTGTCGATGTCGATGGACAGGTAGACGGGCTTTTCGGTGCCGACGCGGTCGCGGATCTTCTTGATGATGCCATCTATGCCGATGGTATCGATCTCACGGGCCTCGACAATCTCAAAGCCGCAGTAGCCATCGTTCTCGTAATCAGACAAGCCCGACAGCGTCGTGCGGATGCCGGCGTGGATGTTGGAGTCATTGGCGAGCAGCCCCTCCTGCGCGGCGTGGTAGAAGTAGGTGCCGTGGTTGATCGAGGCCTGCTCGCTGGGCGCACCGCCGAAGACCTTGGGGCGCCAGGTGTCCCTAGAGAAGCGCGTAAGTGTTGGGTGTCCCTTAGGGAGGTTTCAGGATTTCTTACAAGTGGCTGTCGAAGTGGATCACGCTGACGGGACCGTATTCACGGTTGATGCTGCGCAGCAGGGGCAGCGTGATGGTGTGGTCACCGCCGAGGGTGATTACACGCGGAAGAGTCTTGCCCTTCTTGGACAGACCCTTCATGTGGGCATTGGTGGCCGGCTTGCGCGAGAGGACGCTGTTGTGGCCCTCTTCAATCTGCTTGATGGCCCAGGCATTGTCATACCTAACCCCCCATTGTCAGCACACGGAGAAGCAGTTTTGGCAGAGAACTAACGAGGTGACAGGGATGTCTCCGCAGTCGAGGACGGTGGCCCAGCTGTTGAAAGGGTTTGCGTCGAGGGGAACGTTGTAACCGCCGCTGAATCCAACCCTTCGTGAGCCTTTTGTTTATCCCAAACACACCGCAAAAGTCAGCGCTGTATGCGCTTTAAGGTTTTAACGTACTATAGGTTAAGGCGGCGAGAACCTTGTCTGATACCGCTCGGGCCGAAACGGGCACCAGGGCGGTATGAAGTGCCGGTATCGAAGGGAGCACCTGCGCGAGAGAAACCATAAATTGTCAGCCAAGAGCTTGGACACGCGCGAGACGGGGGCTCGGGACGTACCGAGGAAGGCAATGTCGTATTTGACATCGTCGGTCGACAGACACGGCGAGTAATTGATGCGACCAAAGGTTGAAATGCCGGAGAAGACGGAGTCGGCCTGGACACGAGGACATTTATCAGTTCCGCAGCCATTGAGAGTTCGGAAGAGGTGCAATTGGAGCTTACCTGGGTGCCGCCGTCGCCGGGGAGCGTGTTGTACCAGAGACCCTTGTGAGGACCCTCAATGGGGTTCTGGTCGTGGCTGTGGTCGCCGTGGGCGGCGGCGAGGGCAGCGAGGCCGGTGACAAGAGCAGAGGTCTTCATGATGCTCCTCAATGGGTGCCGAGAGGACTGGGTGGGAGAAGCTTGCGGGAGGAAGCACTGAAGGAAAACAAAAAGAAAAAGAACGAGGAAGGGCAGCGGCACTGCTTTGTACGCGGCTGGGGGAGACAGCGAGCTACTGCCGCATTTTCGCGTTAGGTAAGAGAGCTGTGTGAGTGCAGATGACGATGCCCAGGTGGGTGGTACCTGGCTGCAGACCTCCGCAGCGTTCCCCGCCGGGGTTCGCTGAGACCTGCCATCCCCTTAGTCAGTTGGCTGTTACCCCATCGCCTTACACGGCAGCGACGGCGGTCGGCCATTGGCTGGAGTCTGGCGGAGCGATAGAGCGCGAGGCGTTGCGATGGACGAGATGCCCCGCCGCGGCCGCGGATCAGCAGCAGAGAGCTTGAGCACAGACATCCCCAGCTCCTCCTCTCCCGCCATCTCGCGTTACCTAACCACGTTTCTCACACAACTCCTCCGCCAATTCTTATCCGCCCCGGCCAGCAATCGGTCCTGCTGCGTATCAGACACCTCCCGCTGACCGCTCGCCCATCCGACACTGTCGCTAGCACCACATCAAGCGAGATTCTGCGGCAGAAGGGAGTCGACAGCGAGCTCGCGGCAGAGGCTCCCGACCAACACGTCATAGCCGCGCCTAACGTGCCTCTCTGCAGGAGACGAGATATTTCCCGACCGCCGACGGGATGCTCCCATTGGCCGGTGCCTCTGCGCTGCCGCTTCCACCTCTCAGCACGTTATCGCCATTGCCGATAGGTAGCCCAAGATCCATGACGTGCCCTGATAGTTACTTCCACTCCAATCCAATCCAATCCAACGGCCGCGGCTCGCCGGCGGCGGTGAGTGCGCACACAGCCATGCAAGCTGCAGCAGGGGTGCGCTGGAGGGACCTTCAGATCCAGTCCGGCGGCCTGCAGGAATCCGCCGCCGCACTTCTTGCTCATGCAGCCCGCCTGCCGTGGCACGCGAGATCCAACCGCAGCTTGTGGTCGAATCCGCGCTGTTCCTCAGACGACACCTACTGCGGCTTAGCTTTGTTGCAGAAGAGCGCACCAGCGGGGAAAGTCTCGTAGTGCTGATTCCATTGCGGCATTTTTACCCCTCTGCTCTTTGAACTTTCCTGTAATTTACTCCGTAGCTAAATGCTAAGTCTAGATGGCCGCGAATTCCCTCTCTATAAGCTCGCCCCTGCCTGCAACTGACGCTGTATCCAAAGCACTGTGGCTGCTGTAATGATGCTTCAATGGAAGCATCAAAGTCCTCCGTGCCTGGCTCCGTACTACCCTTATGCACTTCATCATCTACCCTCGTGCTCTCCCAGCTCCGCTCTGTCGTCGTGATCCATCCTCTCAAACGCCTTGCGTACCTGCTTGTCCCAGTCGCTGAACGCGACAATGGCCCACTCGAGAAAGCCGACGAGATAGAGCGCGATACACTGCCCGACCCACAGCCCGGCGAGCCCCCAGCCATGGAATGCGAGGTATATGCCTAGCGGCAGCGCGCCGCAGTAGTAACTGACCATATTGACGGCGGCGCCGATATGCTGACGGCCCATGCCCCTGAGCGCGCCGCCACAGCTGCCATTGAGCCCGTCCGCGATCTGGAAGAGCGCGACATACGGCATGACCTTGGCCGTCAGCGACACCACGTTCGGATCATCGTTGAAGATGCGCGCGTAAAAGTCCTTGACGCCCATCAGCACCGCCAGCACGAGCGCGCCGAGCAGCATGCTCAGCCAGGCGGCGGTGTTTGCGGCGCGCGCGGCGCCGCGGGCGTTGCGGGCGCCCAGCAGGTTGCCGACGCGCGCGCTGGTCGCGACGCCGACGCCGAAGGGGATCGTGTTCATGACCTGGTCCGTCGTCATGATGACCGACTGCGCCGCCAGCGGGATCGTGCCGAGCCGGCCCGCCGCCAGCGCGACGATTTCGAACGCCCACCACTCCGTGCCGACGTGCACCACGCCCAGCGCCGCCAGCCGCGAGAACGTGGCTAGGTTGCTGAAGGCCTTGCGCGTCCACCCGCCCCAGCAGTCCCAGCCGCGCACGAAGCGCGCGTACGCGAGAAGCAGCAGGAAGGAGAGCCAGTACGAGATGCCGGTCGCGAGCGGCGCGCCGAGCAGGCCGAGCCGGAACGTGTACACGAAGAGGTAGTTCAGGCCGGCGTTGAGGGGCGACGTGATGAGGAGGACGTAGGTGCCCGGCCTCATGATTTCTGCGGGTGGGCCGTTAGTCGGTGCGTGGTGGGAAGCCGCATGTGTGCTCTTCATCGCTCACCTTGCGCCTGCAGGTACTTTTTCAGGCACTCAAAGTAGATGTATCCCAGGCCGCCCGGAACAAGCACCGTCAGAAATCTGGCCGAGTCCCGGGCGATGTAGTTCTCCTGCCCGAGCAGCTTGAAGACCGGCTCGGCGCAGATCCATAGAATGGCCACGGGGATGTAGAAGAGAGCCAGGATGAAAAAGGCGCGCTGCAGAATTACGCCGAGGTCATGCCTGTTCTTGCTGCCCGTGAAGCTGGCCGAGGCGAGCGTGTCAATGGCGGTAGTGCCGCCGAGAGCTATCAGCCAGGCGGTGGCCATGGCGAACATGTAGGAAAAGGCGGCGGTCGCCAGAGCCTCGGGCGACAGTCTTCCCACGATGAGGACTGAAATGGTCTGCAGGGAGTTCTGCAGGGTGTAGGCGAGGATGACGGGGATTGAGCCTTTCAGGAGTATCCAGAACTCGGCCAGGACGAGCTGAGTGATTGTGCGGTCTCCGTCTTCTAGATCATAGACCTCGCCCTCCTCGCGCTCCTGCGGCGGCAGCAGGGAGGTCCGCTCGCTCGGAATTACCGGGGATGCGTCTCTACGCTTCTTGTTGCGGCGGATGAAGGTTGGGAGCCAGGATTTTGCACTGGCGACATCGTCCTGTCTGCTCTCCATGGCGAGAGGCACTAGGGAGCGTGGCAGGAAGGGACGGTTGGGGAGAGGGCGGGCTTAGGAGCACTGTGATGTCAATAGGCGGGGTCTGTGTCGGTCAAATATGGGAGTAGCCATTGCATATGCAGGAGCCGCGTCGAGCACCGCTTGAGAGATTAAAGCGAGTGTATTCGACCGAGAGCTTGCATCCGCAGGTTGAGTAACAGCAACGGGCCAGGCTGGGTAGTCATGGCGACAGTCATGAGCGTCGAACGGCGTCGGCGCCGGGCCTATCGTGGCAGTGGTTAGCGCGATATCTGGCCGGGGCGGATCGGCTGGCGTCACGGCAGGGCTGTCGCGCGCAAAAGAAACCGTCTCCCTGGCGTGCGGAGACGGCTGGAGGGCACGAGTGGCGGCGTCCTTATCGTTTCCGACGGTCGAGCACGGGTGACTAAAGAGCGCGGGTAAGTGTTACGTTTGGGGAGCGCATCGTCGGGCGGGAGGGCTGCGCGGCGCAGCAGCTGGGGAAGCCGACGGTGGTTGCAGTCTGCTCTTGCTAGCGACGCTGCCGACATGGGCGGCACCGATGGCTTGCGGGGCTGGGTGTCGCGTAGCAGCGCAGGATGAATCTAGCGGCGTCGCGGCGGTGTTGAGTCTCTCTGGCTGCGTCTTGGCCGTTGAGTGCAGTGCTGCGGGAGCGCTGGGACGGGGGCCAGACGCGCCCGGTAAAGAACAGTGAGCGCGGCAGGGTCTCGCGTGTGTGCTATGCCGGCCAGTGCGCCAAGCAGATCAGGCTTCTTTTCCTGACTCGGCGTAATGATACCAGACTCAGATTAGAAGATTGCCGTAACTTAAAGGACGGACCCCCGATCGCGCGGCGAATCAAACCCTGCCCGCTCGACGGGCCTCCCTCCTCCAACGAGATAAGCATCCTTCCACCCAGCAGGGGACGGCTGCACGAGCTTGCGATAGATGAGGGAAATTCTACAGTAATGTCCTGCGCCCGATACCGTCGACGGCAGTTGTGCAGCCCGTCCCTTGGGATGTCTCTGTGCCACACGCCCGAGCCCGCCGACCCCATATCTCCACGCTCTTTCCTTTTTTCCCTCCCAGCCCTCTGTCTCTTGCCTGCGATCTGCGTAACCTTATATATCCGTGCCGCCGGCACTGATCCTGGCCTCGCTTGTCTCCTTACTGTCCCCTCAGCCGCATCTGCTTCCAACTCCGACCTCGCCCCAACATGGATCCGGCCGGCAACGTCGTGGCAGAGCCGCCTGCTGGCGAGAAGCCGAGCGAAGACCCTAAGCTAGATGTGAAACCCAGCATCGAGGACGAGAAGCGGGTCGGTACCGTTGAGACCGATCTGACCGTGGTGTTGAAGGATGGCCTCAAGCTGCATCCTCAACCCACCTCAGACCCCCTGGACCCTTTGAATTGGTCCAGAGCGAAGAAGAATACGGTCGTTGCGATTGTTATGGCGCTGTAAGTTGTCCCGAAAACCCTTGCACTGCACTTTCTCCCAAAGTCAGCACTCGACATTCGGCCGGCTGCTACGGTCCCGGACACTGTTATCACCCATACGGAGCTGAGGCATCTGTCCGCACGCAAGGGTCCACGAAAGTTGAAGGCACTTGCGTCCAGACAAACGCTTCAGCTGCCCATGAAGTCTTGAGGTCTTGAGGTCGCTTTCAAGAGGGTCCGGGGTTGTGACATACCGACCCCAACATCCCAACCCCGGATCCCTGAACGTCAACACCCACACCTCGTATTCAAAAAAAAAAGGATGGATAGAATGCGCATACTAACCGTCTAAAGTTACTTCCAGTTCACTTGGCTTACGACCAATACAGGTGAGGGAAGAAAGAAAAGGAAAAAAAGAGGAGCGCAGCTGACTGAGACGTAGTGCCGTCCTTTGCCTTGGTGATGGAGCAGTACAACATATCCCTGGCACAAATGAACTGGACAGTCGCCATTCCAGCTCTCGGGCTGTCTGTTGGGCCGTTAATATGGTCATCCCTCTCCGATATATATGGTCGCCGCATTGTGTTCATCCTCGGTACGGTAATTGCCTTTGCATCCACAATCGGAGCCGCGAAAGCGCCGAACTACGGCGGATACATGGCGGCCAGATTCTTCCAAGGCTTGGGAGTCGCTCCTGCCTCAACAGTCGGGCTGGCCATAATCAACGACATGTACTACGAGTATGAGAGAGGACAAAAGGTGGGGCTGTGGGTGCTGGCCATCGACCAAGGGCTTCTGTTTGGCCCTCTTATTGGCGGATTCATGAACATGGTGGACCAATTTTGGGTGCAATGGCTGACTGCCATTATCTTTGGAGTCACCTTGCTTGCGGAGATCTTCTTACTTCCGGAAACGCTGTATCCACGGAACCAGATGTTGACCAAGATGCCCTACAGCGAGAGCAATTCGAGCGTCGTGGACGTTGAGAAGACAGAAAGAAGGCCAAGTGTTGCTCAAGACGTTTCCTTGAAGCGCACTCTGCAGCTCCCGTTTCTGAACGTTAGCCCTGTTCCCGGCATGCGCCACCCGAAAGTCTGGGACTCTCTTTTGCGTTTCATCAAGACGTGGAAGTATGCCGCAGTATCCGGAACCATCTGTATTTACTCCTTTGGCTGGTACTGGTGGATCCTGTCCATCATTACATACATACCAACTGCGTACGTCCAGTATCAGCCTCAGATCCAGGGCCTGCTGTTCATCGGCCTTATCCTTGGAACTCTCTTTGCGGAAGTCTTCTGCTCCGGAACACTGTCGGATTGGATCGTCAAAAGGTTGACCAAGAAGAATGGCGGTGTCAAGGTAGCCGAGATGCGTCTCTGGCTCGCCTATCCGGCCAGCCTGATGACCGCCCTCGGCTTGATCATCTGGGGAATCTCCATCGACAAGGGGTACCACTGGATGGTCGGGCAGGTTGCTTTCTTCCTTTGTAAGGCCCCGAGCTCTTTTGCGGGACAAGGCTGCTATGCTAATACACCAGCCAAACAGTCGCGGCAGGGATCCAGATGGGCAACACCGTTGTTGCGGCATATGTCGTCGATGCCTACCCGCTTCAGTCGATGAGTGTTATTACCTTTTACGCGGTCATCCTCAACCTTAGCGCATTCATCAACCCATTCTTCATCGTGCCGTGGGTAGATGCAAGCGGATACACGTGGACTTTCGCGGCGCAAGGCATCATTACCTTCTTTTTTTGCGTTCCAGCGCTGGGCCTGATGCACTACTTCGGGCCATCAATCAGGGCCAAGGCCGGGCAGCCAAGCTGGGTCAATCCGGAGTATGACACCATCATCTAGGCCGAGCGTGTCGAGGGGAGGACGAGGAAGGCTGTATCGCTTGTAGCTAGTCAAGAGAATAATGCTTAGAGCTTGAAGCTGTCTGGATCTGAAGCACGTGCGAGAAGAGGGCGGTCGGCGACGCGGGCGGAGCAGTAGCGGCGGGCGGGCTATATACATACCCCTTGACGGCGAGCACGCGGTCATTCTGCTTACTTTACGACATAAGAATTGGCCTACGGTGGGACGAGTTTGTCATGAATTACCCAATTCCCCAGGCTTGGCGGGCGCGTTCATTAGGTAAACGCGCCGGCGGGAGCAGCATGACTCGTCATTGGCCTCTCCGCATCCAGCGGGCAGCTCCACCACGCACTCACCTTCAAGCTCCCCTGCCAGCGTCCTCGTTCATCACTACTGCCTGCGCCCTGCTGGCCGCTGCCAGAAACTGCGTCGGCCCTTGCTTGCAAGTTTCCTGATCGGAGCGGCTCAAGATGCCACATGGCGCAATCCTGTGATACCTACGACCAATGGCGACGCTTAGCCTCTTATCCCGTCTCGGAGTTCGATAACCTGCCACCTCACTCCGCACCGGAGTTCCCGCAACTCACATCCTCGCTGTTTCACTCCGCAACCAGGCAGCCATCATGACTTATACTGTGCCTTAGCCGCAGCCGCCGCCAATTCCACCGACGTGCTCCCCTTCACGCGCCAAGGGCAACAAAGAGCCCGTGATGGCAGCATCACATCCCACCACTGCCCGCAGGAACGGCGCCGCCTCGAGACGCCCGGACGAGCTATCGCCCCTCCTTCCCCAGCCTTCCATCTCCACGAGCCCTGTCGGAGCCGAAGTCGGACATACCCGCCGACGATGGAGTCCTGCAGCCATCTCGTACTTGTTCCTGATCCTCATCCTTGCTGGAAACACCGCCGACGGCATCTCATCGCCTGCTCTCACTCGCATCTACGAATCCATATATTGTCGCCAATACTATGAGCAACACGATCGGAAGATGATCGGACGTGACGGCGGAGACGGAGTGCCGGAGGAGTTGTGCAAAATACGGAAAGTGCAGGGCGAGGTTGCAATGCTCAAGGCCTGGCAGACCTTCTTCGAAGCCATTGGAAGTCAGAACTCTCCATCTATGGATTCGGGCCGTGCCACGCATATGCTAAGTCTCCATTAGGCATTTTGCTTGCTATACCCTGGGGCTACTTCGCAGACGTGTACGGAAGAAAGCCTGTCCTCGTGCTAGTCACGTATGCTTTGTTTATTAGAGCTCTTTGGATACAGGCCGTATGTAAGTACAATCCTCGACACGACGCCGCGGCTTCGCTCTGACGGCAATTGTGGGCTATTGGTGGAAAACATTTCCCATCAAGGCAGTCTGGCTGTCCGGACTTTATTCGATTACCGGCGGGGCTCCTGTCTTCGCCGCCATGGCATACACTGTCCTCGCTGATGTCATACCTCAAGAAGAGAGGTAAGTCTACCGTGGACACAACAGCTCGAAAGATAGGCACTGACTCGCGCAAACAGAGTTACCATGTTCTTCCGTTACGGCGCTGCCCAACTCTTCTCGGGATTCTACTCGCCCCCTTTAGCTGGTCTGCTCATGCAGTTCGGTCTCTACGTACCGACCCTTGTGGGTGCATCCCTCTTCGGCCTTATGGCAGCCCTGACATCCTTCGTTCCGGAAACCTTGGACTACGGGTCAGACAACGACGCTGGCCCTGTTGATGATCCTGCAACGCTACTGCCCAAAGGCCCTGCAACGTTCAAGCAACGGGTTTGTCAAGTTCCAGCGCAACTGTACGATTCAACCGCCTTTCTTTGGGCGGACGTTCGCGTACTCATCCTCGTCCTGGCAAACGTGATGCATACTATTGTCTCCAATCTAGATGATTTGTTCATCCAATATATTTCGGCACGGTTCCATATTCCGCTCGCCCGCTCCACACTGGTAATCGCATTCGAAAATGTACTGATGGTCATTCACCTTCTCGCAGTCTTACCCGGCGTCACTCACCTTCTAATGACTCGCTTCAAAATGCCTTCTCAGCACAAAGACCTCTTCCTGGGACAGTTATCGGCTCTCCTCCTAGTTCTGGGCCTCTTCAGTATCGGCGTCGCACCCACGCTGCCACTCTTCGTCACCGCTATCCCCATTTTCGTCGCCGGCTCCGGCTTCTTCTATCTCGTGCGCAACCTCGTGACGAGCTTCGTTGAGCCGCACCACATCGCGCGCCTCTACACAGTGCTGACGCTGGTCGACATGGCCGGCGTCCTGGCCGGCTCGCCCGCCTTCGCTGCGCTGTTCGACCGCGGCCTCCAAGCCGGCGACGGCGGTGTGGTGGGCCTGCCGTTCATCGTCTGCGGCTTGATGATCGCCGTGAGCGGGGCGTCGATGCTGTTCATCCGCGTCAGGGACGGGCCGGCGGCGGAAGCGGGAGGAGATGAGGAGGCGGAGCGGGAAGCCTTGTTGGCCCCTTCCCCTCCTCATACAACTCCGCCGCCGCCACCGGAGGAAAGAGCGTAGTCGCAGATCCGGTGGAGCTTTTCAGCGCGCGCGAGCGGGGGTTTCGAAACAGGATTCCCCTGTCCGCGCTTCCGGAGGTGGGCAGCGGAGATGCTGCCTCGACGGACGGTTGACGTTCATCAGCGAAACGGATTGGAGTCGCTGATGCGCTCTATTGAAACACAAGGGAAGGTTACCCTTTTGCTAGGAGAAAAGTATACATACGGTAAAATATCGTGCTATAGACGGGTTGCTCGCATAAGATAGGGAAATGAACGACGTTTCGCTCAATCTCCGAAAGGCGCTTCGACGTCTGACTCTTGCTCGTGATACGACACGCCCTTAATGCGAAAGGAGGGCCTAACTACCGGACGAGATTCGTGGCAGAGCGGTGCGGACGGGCAGCCAAAAATCACCCAAGCGCCCGTTTCGAAGCGAAACTGCCCACCGGAGCAGGCTAGACAGAGCGCAATTAATTGCTCCGGCGCGGACTCTCTCTCTCTCTCTCTCTCACTCTCTCGGACGAGACCCTAACGCTAACCATTCTATGACGGAATATAAGGGTTGCTCTGCCGCCTTGATCCTCCTTAAGCGAAGCGGCCGCTAGAAACCAAGTCTCAGTATAGATCGCCCAATCAGCCCTGTGGAAATATATTGCTCTTCCGTTTTTTCGCGTCTCCGAAGGGGTCTATTGAATTCTTATTTTTTTTCATCTCTTCCGTTGTTAATGTACTTAGTGCTCGCTGCTTCGTTCCCCGTGTCCCTCCTCCCCCTCCCCCCCGCCCTTTTTTTTTTTGCCTCGGGAGTCTCTATCAGCACAACCTTATCGGAGCTTATTCTTGTCTCGGAGCAAGTGTTCGCAGCATGCATCGGATGCTGGGCAGAGGGAAAAAAAGAGTTCAGAGTGGTGTTTCGGGGAACGCGGCGAACGCGGGGAAAAAGGGGCACGAAACGGAAATGGCGTGGTTTTTCCTTCGTACTGATTGATGCGTCGGGCCGGGTTATTATTGAAATGCCGTTATTATTGCTTCTCATGCCTTGCGTGATTCTCTCTTCCGCACGTAAGGGAGCATCGACGCTAGGGGCATCCAGACACCTTTCTTCCGGTGCCTGCGAGTTTAGTCAGAAACCTGCCAACTAACTGCCCTGAGCTGGGCGGAAAGCGAGCCGTGTGCTCCGACTGGGCTGGCGTCATTTTTCCCGTCTCCCAGCCTTGTGTTCTTTGTCGCGGCTGTTGTTCTTCCCCTGTTCCCTTGTCTGACGACACGTTGCTCTTGGTCGTAATCTGATCGGATAAATTGCTTTCGGCATTGTGAGGGCAACGAAAAATTATCACCACGTTTAAGCTGGAAGTATGCTGCATTGTGCATCGCATTTCCGCCTTGGTCGGAGCTAGGTGCGTACCAAGAGACACAGTCCTTTCTGACCTTGGTGCTTGTACGAAAGACTCTGCAGCAGGGTAGTTTGTCTCTTGTTCGTTTATGCGGCTATGGGATCGCACGAATTTGTGACGTCACCGACACCACCGGGATCTATGGCTGGAATTTGAAATGCTTGTCTTGATACTTTTGCGTTCAGTTTGGCTACTTCAGACTGTAGAATTTGCGCAGGTATTGAGAAAGGGCAGTGAAGCTGAATCACTATCGGTCTTGTGCAACATGCATATGGTTCGGGGGAATTTTGCGCGCTGTGAGGACTAGCAGGCCCTTGCGTACCCGATCTGGCTGAGATAACTCCACGCCATACCCATATTCTGCGTGCAAGAAACACCCAGAGTCCAGATCTTCTACCTTAGCTTTCTAAACTGAATTGTATAGTCCGTGGAAGCTAGAGGACCTCAATCTGAATGACAATATGCGTCTGAAAACCGTAGTGTCTGAAGTGATTGATGTGGTCAGTTCTTGCAGCCATTGATAAGAGCGCCTCATCCACACTTGGATATCCAGCTATTGGGATTCGATAGCAAAGAATTCGAAAAAGTCTTTTTCTTAGTTTTCTATCCTTTCACTTGTGGAATTGTCACCCGTGCGGGCAAAAGTGACAAGTGAGAAACCCTCGGTCCGCTACCATTTTTGACCACCAGAATCAACCATGTTACAACACCCTGAAACCCTTGAATCCCTTCCACAGTACCAAATGCATCTCAAAGCATAATATAAAAGGCCGCATTTTGTCTGTCTTTGCATCATCGTCCAAATGCAATATAGCGGACAAAATTACTCTCAGCTTCTCCAGCATCATCAGCGCACTCTAAAACACCCACGCACCGCTTCAAATCCACCAACCGACCCACAAGCCATGATCAGACGGCCATCCTCCCTCGACCTCACCGCCAACCCGCTGCCGCACCGCCCCATAGACCCCTTTGCCGACCCGCCACGCACCGCCAACCCCTTCGTCGACCCGGCCTCCATCCCCTCCTCCACACCACCGCCACCACCCCCACTACCACCCCCCGCAAGCACTAACAACGACAACAGCGGCAATGATGACGGTTATACCATGGAACTCCGCCCCCTGCCCCCGCCCCGTTTCAATGACTCCACCCCTCTGACCCCCCGCACCCCAGAAACGCCCACCCACTCCATCCTCCACAACCTCGCCCCGCTGCTGGTCTACATCCTGCACGCACTGTCCGCCATTGACGCCTTCATGATCGCCTGGCCATACGTCTACATGCATGTCGACGGCGGCAAGAAGACGGTACCGGCCGGCGTGGCGTGGTGGGCGGTCGCGACGTTCGCGGAGGGGCACGTGTTGGCGATGTGGGAGGCCGGGAGGGCGATGAAGAGAGACAGGATGCGTCGCCGCCGGGAGAGAGGGAGAGGGGAAGCGAGGCTTCTCGGTGTTGGTGTCGATGTTGAGGGAGGCGCGTGGGAGAAGAGTGAGAAGGACAAGGCGCACGGCGGCAAGCTAAGGACGTGCAGGATGTGGGCGTTGGTGGTGGGGCTGTTGTTTGGAGTGGGGGCGATGGTGACTCTATTGTTGGAGTGAGAGGGGTTGGGGAGAGATATGGAAGATGAGATATTGAGGTGGAGGAAAGCAGGGTATGGAGGAGTGGCAAGAGTATTTGCTGAGTTGACGGGTAGAGGGAGGACATGCTCACTCCTCCCTCCCTCGCTCCCCGAAAAGAGACGGGGTCGGAGTGATGAAATAGCCGGCGTTTGGAATCCGATTCCTGTGTAGATTGATTATGTCTACTTTAAATTCATCTCTTCGTTTCCTCTTTTTGACCCTTGGGAGGTTGCGGGCTCGCGGTGTAATATGTCTGAGCTCACGGGTCAGGAGCCTCCAACATAAACAAGCATCAAACATCGACCTCATAACACGCATAATATAAGCAAGCACCACACAGTTCATCTCAACCCAACATCGATTCATGGTATCTCTGATATGGTTCTCGTATGGACAGTAGTGTTGAAGGCGCTGTATTTATAGACAGGGGACGTAGACATCAACAGTGTTCAGAGGACCTTACTGAACGCTCAAGTGGAAGTCCAAAGCGCCTCGGCAGGACAGATAGGAAGACAAAACAAAAGGAAGAATGAAGAAAGCGGGGACTGAAGAAAGTATAGACAAGAAGCAAAAAAAAAAAGAAAAAAATATCGTATCCCCCGGAGCCTCAAAAAAGCCGCCTTCTCTATCCCTGAACCGCTTCTTTCTTTTCTCGGCGAAATAGTGCGCAATATACACAGATATCCTACCCAATCATCATCATATGTCGTGGCCAAGAGAGTGACAAAGATGAATTGCTTTTTTGTGACCGCATGGGCTGTTAGCCTTGGCGGCAACCACAGCCCACTAATTCGCGTCCGACCGTAACATATCGTTCCATCGTGTCCACGTAACCAGTTTTGTGATTTCTTTTTCTTTCCACGTATTGATTGTTTTCACTTTTTTTTTTTTTGGTGCACCCTCGCCCTATATCAAAATGTACTCGCCATCCATCCGGTCCATGGCTTTGCGCCATCTGAAAGCCTGTTTGCCAGTGCCGATCCGCGCAACCTCCGCTGCGATTTCAGCTTCGCTGTCGTTCCTGCCAGCATCATCCTCGCGCCACGTCCTCTCGAGAACCTCAAGACCGCTAAGATTATTGAAGAATCCACTTTCGCGCTGAATTTCGATGCAACGTTGACGAACAAGGGCGCGGTGACTCTCATCGACACATTCGGTACCGGTGATGAACAGTGGCCACAGCAGGAACTTATTGACGCAGCTAGTGACGCCGATCTGGCTGATGTGGAACAACGCCTGTGCGACCAAATTCTGGAAGTTGAGAGCTGAGGACGGGAGGTTGGGATGTGCAAGGCGCTCCGTGTACAGCAATGCGCTGTAGCGGAAGCTTTCGCTGATGTGGAGGATGTCACGCTGTCCGGGCGGTAATGCGTAGGGGCCTGCGTCGCACATGGCGGCAGCACGGCCCGCAGGCTCGAAGTCCCATTGTTGCAGACGTTCCCGAATTTCCCGCCACTCGGTCCAGAACTCGTGTCGCTGGTCTGCATCGACAATGTCTAGGGGGCTCTGCTGGTGCTGTGCCGCCGGCGACCCCCAACCGTTGCCATCGAGGCGGTCATACCCTTGCATGCTGTAATAGTCAGCCCCGCGGCGGTTGTACGACGGGGACGGTCTGGGCGTGCTGTCAGCACGCGAGCTGACCGGTCGGTTTTGGCTGAGCAGATTCAGGCGTCCAAGGCGTGCGATGAGCTTGAACAGGCGACCCTCGCATCCTGCAAGATGCTCAAGGGCACCAAGGTTGGTCGATAGGTCCATCATGTCCAAAGTGTCGCCCTTGATCTGTGTCTCACGGTCGTTTACGGTCGAGGTCATGACATCAAACCACGTGAAGAACATCTCAATCCAGCCGATGAAACCCGACTGCATACTGCGGTCACGCATGTTCAGCAGCTTCTGCACACCGGCAAGCTGGGTCCGGAACTTGGAGAAGCCGCTATCGCAAACATGGAACAAGCAGAGAACTAGAAGGGTGGCCAGGACCGAATCGTCTTTTGCATGTTGCGGGTCAGCGAGTTGCTGATTCAACAGTTGGATGGAAGTGGTTTTGTAGTGCACTTCTTCTGCAGATGGTTCGCCGTGCATCTCTCTGATCTCGTCGGCGGTAAGACGGGAGTAGACCCAGTCGGGCAGGAGGGCACAGTTGCTGACGCGCTGACCCTTGGTGAGGGCAAGAAATTTTGTTTCGGTGCTCTGGCGCATGCGGATGTTGTTGATCGACAGCGCCGCAATTGCATTTTGCAGACCTTCGCTCTCCAATGCCAACGGAATGACATGCATGCGATAAGGGTTTGAGGGGCCGTCGAACGCCACAAGGACGGGGCATATCGCCTTATCGTAGTAGTCCAGAAGAAAATGCATTCGGGGGGAGAGGCGGCGGACGGGAGGCGGGAGGGTGGGCGCAGCGCCAGGCTCAGAAGTAGAGCCATGGTTCTCCGGTATAGGGTCCGGAGGTGGATGCCTGCTGCCACGGCTGTAGGAGTAGCCTGGAATGTGCGCAAAGTTAGGTCCCGCTGCTGCTCCAAGTCCGCCAGGGAAGAACATATCTGAGAAGCCTGTCTGGCTGTATGATGCTGGCTGCATGGAATTCATTTCCGAGAAGTCCTGCAAGCTCTGGTCGGAGCTGATGCTCGAGCTTAGGTCCTCGCAGATCATGGGATATGAGCGCGGGGCGTCCTGGAAGACGAGCGACTCGGTGGAGCTGCTCATCGAGGTGCGTTGGTGGATGTAGTGCTCGTTGTACGAATGGATCATGGGATCGGCGAAGGTAAAGTCATCTGGAGTGCCGGGAAATTCACTTGGGGAAGGGTAGTCACCCAGAACGCTGTCACTGTAGGAGCTCAGCGGGCCTGTCGAGGTGGAAAGGCCGGTGTCGTCGTAGGAGCCAGCAAGCGAGGTGTGGAGCTTGTGCAGGGGCTTGAGGGGGAGCTGGGGGCGCGGCCTGCGGGAAGCGGGTCCATTGTAGCCGTCAAAATGGTCTCCAAAAGTCGGCAGATGCCATGCCATTTGCTGTGGGGCTGGTGGAGGGATTGAGATGGGGCTAGTGGCGTCCAGGCTGGCATACTCGTGCACTGGCGGACTGCGGATGGGCGAGGGTGACTTTACATCACTGAGCTGGCTGAGCTGGCTGGCCTGGCTGATCTGGCTGATGTTGCTCGCACGCCTTGTCTGTTCATACTGCTGGGCGGCGGGCGGGCTGGAGACGGAGGGCTGCTGCTGGGCGGCAGAGGCAGCGGCGGCGGCGGCGGCGGCGGTGCTCGTCTTCCCATGGGACATGCTCTGCGATCGCTCGCGGGCCGTGGTCGAGGTGGGCGGGGAGGAGGGCGATTTGGGCACGGGCAGGCTCATGCCGCGCAGCTTGCCTCTGCTCGCAACACCGACGCCCCAGGTGAGGGTGGTGCGGTAGCCAGAGCACTCTTTGCCCAGGTCGATGCACTGAGTGCAGTAGGGACGTCTGCGGTCGCATTTTGCCTGGCGTTTGCGGCAGGTGAAACAGTCTTCGGTGGCGCCTGTAGCGGGCGCTCTCCTGCGGCGCTTGCGGGGCGCGACAGGCTGATTGGGGCCTTGGTTGGGGAGTTGGGCGGTGGAAGAGTTTGCGGGTAGGGATGACATGACTCTGCACGAAGCTTCGCAGCTGAGCCTAATCGGAAAGATTGACAGAAGGTTGATGTAGATCCAGGGCTTGGGGGAAGGGAGCTATTCTTGAAGGACCGGTCGACATGAAGGTCCCTCTGTGCATTATTTAGACGGCGGCGCGCTGGGGGCAGCGCTCGAGATAAGATCAACACCGGGGGCAGAGTCGGGCGCCAAGCTGGGCTGGCGCGGAGGGGAAGGAGGATCTGGCGGGCGGGCAGTTGGAGGTGAAGCTGCTCTCTCCCTGCGCTCGCGGCGTGGCGTGAAGAAGGGGTGCATGTCAACCCCACACTGGGCGATGGGTGCTGCGTAGGGTAACATCGCCTTAGCTGCAGGCGATGAGCGCTGGAGGCCCGCTGGCGCCACAGGATCCCACCAATAGGCGGGCGGCGCAGGCGTGCCTGAGCATGGCGCGCTGTGGCCGGTTTGGGAGTGTTGTCCGCGCAGGGTTGGTGGTCGGCGGCGCGGCAGAGGAGCAGCTGGGGGGGGGGGGGGGGGGGGGGGGGGGGGGGCCGCAGCCGCTGCGCCCGCCGGCTCGACGTGCACAAATCTCGCGCCCGGCGAATCAGCACGGCCTGCAATGGCGGACCCGGCCGATGGCGCGCAACTTTAATCACCCGGCTGCATGGAAGCCGTTGGACGGGTGCACCGAAGCTGCGAGCGAGCCTTCTAGCGCTCTTCTGCGTATCTCGCCCGCCAGCCAATGCCCGCGCCCGCACGCGCCCAGCCGCAGCCTCGCAGCCACAGCCTCCAGCACCATCGTCATCCGCCGCGTCGGCGTCGCCGCGTCGCAGAGCGTGGGCGGCCGTCTCGCACGCCGGCCAACACGCAGCCAATCGCCGTCGGCGACGCGAGGCTGGCGCCCGGCTGCTGCTGCTGCCGCTCCCGCCAGGCCCAACACGGCGCTGCTATTGCGCACAGGCCGCTGCTATTCTGGCTGAAGGTAGGGTCAAGGTCAAGGGCCGGGGCCAGGGCGTCCCGTGCACGCGGCGCGTCGATAACGCGAGCGACAGGCCGGCTGATGGAATCAGGCAATGCGCCGGCCAGCGAGCTTAGTGCTCCGTCTCCGTCCCCCCACGGCCCTCAGCAGCCCGCCCGGCGATCATGCAAGCCACAGTAGTAATGACTGGCGCCTTCCGAGGTCCAGCAGGAGATCCGGCTGCCAGAGATAAGGGAGCCAAACACCGCCGTCGCTACGCGTAGCGCATCGCTTGCACGGCGTTCATGCGCAGGAACTGCGCCCGCGTTTGCTGCCCCAGCCACGTGAGCTGCAGCCGGCTGTCCACCTGCAGCTCGCCGCCAGGCTCGTCAGCTAGCGCGGGCGCCTGCTCTCTCCGCGCCAGCAGCACCGCGGCGGCACGGCGTCGAGCCACACCCACTCAAGCACTGGCCTCGGCGCCGCCGACGCCTGAGTTCGTGCAGCTGCTGGCGGGTGCAATTGCCCGACGCTTGGCGGAGCTTGAGCGGAGCAGCGGCGAAGCTTCTCCCATCTCGCGTGAGGATTGGAGCGTGTTCAGATTGCCCACAGCTGACCGGCAGCATGGTATACACACCTATTCCCGCGCCAGCCCGCCCCGCCAATGGCGGGTGCTGTGTGATGCGGTCATGGGGCGCTGGCTGCTGCTGCTGCTGCTGCTGCTGCGGCCTTTTTGACACTTCAGGCAAAAGCAAGGCGGCGAGTGTTCGCGTGCTCAGGCGCGAGTAAGGCCCGGCGGAGCGCTGTCGCTGTCGCGCCTCACGTGCTGCCAGCCTGGTCTGGAACGCTGCTGCTCGCCCAATCTCGGTTGCGAGGTGTGAGCTGTTGTTCGGCCGTATATTTTCCAATCGCGCTGTTACCACACGACATTATCACTGGAGAGAGCGCGCGCGCGCTAGCTGGGCCCCAGGGTCTCAGGCTGTCCGCCGCCAGCTTAGCGTGCACGCTGCCTATTCCAACTCCTCCGCAACGCAACGCATCACCACATGCCTACGAGCCAACGGCCGGTCAACGCCAGTCTGCCGCCCGTCGCTGCGCCCGCCGCTCGCCGCCTGCTGGTGGGCCTCCACCCCTCAGCCGGGCCGCTGCCAACGATGAGGCGCGTGCGCATCCGCCTTCGCCCGTCACCACCTGCTGCTCCGGCCTGATTGAAACTCCAGCCCCAGAATGCCGAACTCTCCGGCCTGCGGATGACAGGAAACGCTCCACTCCGCCCAGCGAACACCCCCGGGAAGGGACCGCGCGCCATCCTTCTGCACGTCCGCTCGCCGAACGCCTCCCTACTTTCCCAATACGGCCGTCGGAGTGCAAGAGATGGCATTGTGGAAAGCGATGCCGGCCGGCGATTTCTTCCTGATCTCCTGCGGCACTTTTCTGGTCCCCAGGCTTTTGTGCGCGTCTGAATCGCTAAGCGCCGCCGGATTCCTCCGCTGCCTATGGCCCAATTTGACGCCGGGACGCCGGCTCCGCCCATGTCGCTGACATTTGCCCTGCCCCATGCCGGCCATTCAACTCGATAGCGGACACGGTCGTCTTGCCGCAAACCACCACTGCCTGTCGCCTTGGATCCTGTGCCGCATTTCTATGCAGCTCCTACAACGATTCGAGCAATTGGGATGAACATTGCAATTCTCAGAATCCGGATTCTGCACTGCACGGGGCGTTCCACATGCAGTCCACTGTGACTGCCGCCTGCATTTCTTCAAGGGCCGTCCCGGGGCTCTGATCGCCGCGTCCATACGCTCATTGGTCTTTGAGATTCAGATCTCCGTCTCATCACCACATGTGCTTATCTGTCTTACTTTATATTGGTCGCAACCTCTCCAATATTTGGCCCTCTGCTCCCCAACCCTTGTCATGTCACCAGCCCTGCAGGCCGTCTTCACCACGCGCCATGTACGCGTACCGTGGCCAGACCTCCTCGTCCTCTTCCTGCGTTCCTTCTGGTGCAGCTTCAACGCCAAGACTTGTGCCGCCGCTGGGTTAGAAGACGCCCTGCTAATGAGACCGGAGCAATCGACGTTCGCCCTTCACGCCGTCCGGCAATTCGCCACCATCGCCCTGCGGCACTGGTCCGCCTCACGGCTTTCTCCAGCAGCTTCTTGCATGCGGACATCTTTTGCCAGCTTCTACTCGTCAAGGAAAAGGCAACGAGGCAACTGGCCTCTTGAGCGCGCCGCATCATGATCGTCTGTGGCCAGAACTAAGCCGCAGGACTCAGATGAATATAAAATTTGAAGAAGGCATCACTAAAGGACCAGCACAAGCGCTTCAGCTCCTGTCTAAGTCACTGAGCCCCCTCCATTTCCCTCAATTCCAACAATTGCACCTCTTTCGTTCCTATCACCAATGTCCTCAGCCTCTAGTGAAGCAGTGGCAGGTGGATCCGGAGGCACGAACAGCGGGAGTTCTAGCAATCCTCCTAGTAAGGATCTTCATGCGGATAGCAACGCTGGATTCAACCGATATGCGTGCTGCTACCGCTATGCCCACGAATGCCCCTATTTCGTTTGGCAGAATGGCGACGCTTGCGGGACATGTCTGGTATGACGCATGATTGTTTGCACTTGTAGGCTGTGTCGCTTACACCTTGTAGTCAAAGGGTCGACGTTCGAAAAGAGAGGCTGCGCCACAACGTACCATGCAAACCCCAAAGTTGGTCCGCGGGCGACGTAATGTGGAAGAGCCGTTTTTTCCCCGTCCAATCGTGGCGGTGGACTCTTTCGGCGATCAGCAATCGGCCGAGTGATGGCCGGACAATAACTTCAGTTATCGTCTTTCGTTGACGACACTGGCCGTGCCATGCACGATTTCTGATACGATCTGTCACACCTCTGACACCGGATGGCTGTCTCTCATATTTCTTTGCATATCCTCTTCGCGGAAGAGTATTGCTTCTGCACCGCATTGCACATCTCTGGGAGGCTAGCGCTCGAACAGGCGCACAAATGTCACACAGTCACTACCACCATGTGTTAGTCTCCACCACATCAGGTCTTTCCTTCAATCAAATGAATTTAGAAGGAAGTACTCTCAGCAGCATATGACACCTGGCGAGTGTAGACGTCTGAAGTTGTACGCGTGCAGACGGGAACTGCGCTTATCGGATGACAGTTGCGCCATCCTGCCGCGATGCTGCATGGGGCTTGCCGCTCGATACGGCCTTAAGCGCAGGTTTTCCGGAGATCCTACTGCCTCCGTCTAGCGTTCTCCGCGCGCTTGTCCCTGCGATCCCAGCTTCCCTGAGCATCTAACACAGACACTGTTGTCATCGAGCTTTTCCGGACGCATCTTGCATTTCTCGCATTTACCCTGCGCTTCACTCTTGACCCGATTGATTAAATCTCGGAAAAATACTTGTTTTGCAAGTGACGTCCCGACGTTTGGGGGGAATCAGACGAGCCGCGCCTAAATGAAGGAATGAGCGGCTGCGTTTCCCCCCGCTAATATGAACGCTGAAGCTTTTCTGGCGGATCTGTGAAGTTACCCTACATCCCCAAAAAGCGCCTTCTGAGATCCTCGACATGCAACATCTTCATTCGTTCAGCTCGCTGGTGGATGCATAACTCGTATCATCGCAGACACGCCTTCAGTTTGGAGCGAGGGCCGCGATAGGTTAGTAAGAGGGACAGGACGGTGCTGCCAAGATGTTGTGCACGTCAATCACACATTGTCGGCGCAGTCTGCATTATTGAATATCTCTCTTGCTTACCGGTCCGCCTCCCAAAGAGTGCCGGATCTGACTTTGTGCAACCTTGGGTTGTTTTGCTTGGTAAGCGTTATTGCGCTTTAGCAAGATGGGCTTAAGCCGAATTCGGCGGCAAATGAGCACGCAAGGCCAGGCGTTTGCGATAGCGGAGCAGTTGAGCGTCAATTCCACAGGAGCCGCGCGGCCTGGCTTCACGTAGATAATCTGCATCACCCCTCCTCGTCGGCGTAAACACGTCAAAATCATATCGCCGCCTTTGGAAAATGCGCTTCTCCTTCTGATCTGAACTTGACTCCGCAAATCTGGACGCTCGGACCGTGATTGGCGACACCGGGATGCACTCCAAGACTTCGACGGCTCCTAAGGCGTCGTTACCCCC